>RJWM01049708.1:0-11008 GCA_004363535.1 Dasyprocta punctata
TTCTTTTCTTTTCTTCCTTTCTTTCTTTTTTTTTGTACCAGGGATTGAACTCACAACCTTGCATTTGCCAGGCCGGCACTTGTGCCACTGAGCTAAATCCCCAGCACCCCCCACCTTTTTCTTGTATTTTCTTCTTTTTAGGGTTTGTGATGGATTCATGGTCCAATGCTGGGATTATGGGTGTGAGTGATACACCTTCCCTGGGGTGGGTAGCCTGCATACAGTATAAGGGACAGAGTCTTCTCTCTGCTCTCCTCCCTTTTTGCTCTTGTTGCTTTTGCCGTTTCCAGTGTTGTGAACTGTTAGTCCTCTGCCACGACACCCTGCCTTGGATCCAGCTGATTATGAACTGAAACCTACACAAAATGTGAGCTAAATAAACCTTTCCTCCTTTAACCTTGAGTATCATGTATTTTGTCTCAGCAATGAGAGAAAACTAAGACTAGCTTTCAGGACCCTGGTCTCCAAAAGATTCATGTCCATCTTCTTATGCAAACTGCATTTAGTCTCTCTCTAAGAGTTGTCAAAGTCAGCATTGCTGACAAGTCCTGTCTCCTCTAAGACTCAAGGCAAACTCTTAGTTGTAAGCCCATGTAAAAATAAAAAAAGAAAGTTAAAAATTTGCAACATACAATGGCATAGAGTTAACATTCTCATTTATAGAGGAAGGAATGGGAGAATAGGGATCAGACCCAAGGAAGACTGAAACCTTTAGGGTAAACATTAAGTCTCGTAGTTCCATGTCCAGTACCTAGAGCAAGCTGTGGTGACATGTGAGTTCCAAAAGGTTTAGACAGTTCCTCCTAATGACCTTTGTGGTGGATTAACTAATGGTCAACTTGGAACACCCAGTCAGACTGAACTGTGGTGCTCAAAGTGGATGGCCCACCTGAGGATTACTGCCAACAGCATAGAAGGAGAACTGGAGGGGAAGATGGTGTGCTGTCGATTCTCCTGCAGAAGCTTGTCAGGCTGGCTTTCCTGATATAAACTTAGCTTATATCCTCAATGGAGGAGTTTGGGTCCTCACTGTCACTGAGGATGGCTGTGGTTCTCTTTGGGGGAACTGTGGTTTTTACTTTAAGCATCAATTTCTGGTTCCAGTGCATATCCCTCAGCCTGCTGGCACAGATCCTTCATTCTGCTGGTGGAGACTTTCTAGCTTCCACCACTGACCTTTGGGTCTTCCCAGTACAGATCTTTGGTACAGAATTGCATGAGACATTATTGTGGGCTCTATATCTTCATCTGGACTTACGTAGGATGTAGCCATGGGCTCTAGGTCTTCAGCTGAATTCATGCAGGACATTGCCATGGGATCCAGGCCCTCAGCTGGATTCTTTTGTTTTCTAGTGTGTAGATGGCTCTCCTGCACACTTTTGCATTTGACTCTTTGGATGAATATTATAAAATGCTCTTATAAATTATGTGTCCTGTATGAAATCTTTTCCCTTGTGAACTCTAACTACAACAACCTTTCTGGTTGTAGCCTATATGGCTTCACTCTTGGGCTGGCTATGCTCACAGCTTACAGATTTTTTCAGCAGATGTTCCACATTCTTGACATCTCCAACTTCCTGGGCTCTCCTCTACACCTTCATCTTCACTCAACAGCTTCATGAATTGTCCTCTGACAGGGACTGTAACCTGTCACATGTAACCTCAGACTGTCAAGGACTGTAACCTGTCACATGTGTTAGTCTGGCCTCCAAGGGCTTCTTCTGGAATCTGGGTGGAAGCCTCTATGACCCCACTTGCATTCTGCATGCCCGAAAAACCAGAAGTATATCAATGACACCAAAGTCTACCACCAGGTCATGCAGTAGTTGGAGCCCTTTGAACCATGTCTACACAGTGGCTTCTGAATGCCTGACTGAACTCTGGGCTGCAGTGAATGAGCAGACTGCCCTGGCACTCTCTTTTTAAAGCAAAGTCATTCAAAGGAATTTACCCCTTTACACATTTGAGCCTGTGATGAGTGATGTATGGTCATTTTCTGAGATGACTCCAAGGCATCTCTCCTATTGTCTTGATCTAAATCACTTGGCTTCTTTTTATTGTTAATCTACTCAGCAACCACGCTGTCTTTGGTTGCAACTTTACAAGTGCTTCCTTTCTGGCCAGCTGCACAACTTTTGTACCTCCAGCTCTGCTTTGTCCTCTAGATTTTTATAATAAATATGGCAAGAAGCAGCCAGCAGTACCCATAACACAGCCTGAAGGTTGGACTACCTAGAAATTTCCTCTGATAGATCAGTCCACTATCTTTTTTTTTTTTTTTTTTTTTGCAGCACCGGGGATCGAACTCACAACCTTGCACCTGCCAGACGGGCACTTAAGCCACTGAGCCAAACTCCCAGCCCTAGTTTTTTGAGGTAGGGTCGCACTATGTAGCTCAGGCCGACCTTGCGCTCACATTGTAGCTCAAGCCGGGCCTTGAACTCACAACGCTCCGCCTACCTCAGCCTCCTGAGTGCTGGGATTAAAGGCATGCGCCAGCACACCCGGCTCAGTCTACTATCTTTAAATTTAACCTCACGCAAAGTCTTAGGATATGGGCTAAATGTAGGTAAATTCTTTGCCAGAATGGAACATGTATGGACTATAGGTCATTTCACTAAGGTTGTCTTTCCAACTGAAGCTTCATGATCTTGATTTTTATCATCTATATTTCAGAAGCATTCAGAATCACCCATCAACATCAGTTTATAGCATTCTAGAGTTGCTCTAGCCTGCGTCTTGAAATCTTTCCAAACTCCCCCCATATGCCAGTTCCAGCAGCTTCTAAACCAGTGATCAGGTACCAATTTTCTGTATTAGTCACTTTCCTATAATAGGGACAAAATACCTAATACACACAACTTAAAGGAGGAGAAGTTTATTTGGCTCACAGTTTCCAGTGGGCTCAGGCCACCATTGCCTGGCTTCAAGGCAAAAAACATGACAGAAAGGCATGGGAGAGGAAAGCTGCTCACCCATGGCAACCACAAAGCAGAGAAACAAGGGAACAGCTGGGGACAACAATCTCCTTCCAAGTCATACCCTCGGTGACCCACTTCCAACCAAGTTCCATCTCCTAACAGCACATTCAGAAACAAACTTATCAAAGGAATAATCCACTGATGAGTTAGTGCCCCCATGATCCAATCACCTTCCAAAAGCCTCACTTCTGTATTAGAAAATGGAGAGATATCCCATGCTCTTGGGTAGGAAGAACCAATATAGTGAAAATGGCCATACTTCCAAAACTGTTCAATGCAATCCCAATCAAAATTCCAATAGCATATCTTACAGAATTAGAGAAAACAATCCTAAAATTCATCTGGAAACAGAAGAGACCTAGAATAGCAAAGGCTATCCTGGGCAACACAGACAAGACAGGGGGCATCACAATTCCGACTTGAAATTATACTATAAAGCTACTGTGATTAAAAAAACAGTGTGGTACTGGAAAAAAAATAGACCTGAAGGTCAATGGAATAGATTAGAAGATGCAGAAACAACTGCAGACACACTAAGCTACCTTATCTTCGACAAAGGTGCCAAACATTCCCTGGAAGAAAGATAACTTCTTCAATAAATGGTGTTGGAAAAACTGGCTCTACACAGCTGAAGATTAAAACTGGACCCATATCTTTCACCAGATACTAAGCTAAAATCTGAATGGATTAAAGATCCATTAAAATAGAAACATTAAATTTGCTGGAAGATAGAGTAGGTAAAACTCTTGAAGACATTGGTGTAGGCAAAGACTTTATGAATAAAACCTAGATTGCACAGGACTTATCGCAAAGAATTAACAAATGGGATCTCATCCTACTGAAAAGCTTTTTCACAGCAAGAGAAACCATCAACAGAGTGAAGGGACAACCCACAATGTTGGAGAAAATGTTTGCCAGCTGTCCCTTAGATAAAGGATTACTATTGAGAACATATAAAGAACTCAAAAAACTCAGTCCTCCCAGATTTAAAGACACAATTCAAAAATGGGCATCTGAGATGAACACACACTTTTCAGATGAAGAAGTACAACAGCAAATAAATACATGAAAAAAATGTTCAACAGCACTGGTCATTCGAGAGATGCAAATTAAAACAATACTGAGATTCCACCTCACTCCAGAAAGAATGACTAGTATTAAGAAGTCAACCAATAACAAGTGCTGGAGGGACTGTGGAGAAAAAGGAACTTTTCTCCACTGTTGGTGGGAATGCAGGCTGGTGCAACCATTGTGGAAGTCAGTGTGGAGATTCCTCAAAAAGCTAGAATTGGAGGTCCCATTTGACCCAGCTATTCTCCTTCTGAGTATCTTCCCAAAAGAATTGAAAACATCATACCACAGCAATATATGTGTACCCATGTTTATAGCATCACAGTTCATAATAGCCAGATCTAAATGCCCATTGACTGAGGCAAAAAGACCCCCAAAAAACAGAATTCTCTACTGAAAGGGTCAGTGATCCGAGAATTTGCAAAAATGTGCAGTTGGGACTATTTGCTGGCCAGAAGCATCTGATATTAAGATGGCTACCTGAAGTTTGGCCGAATGTGTTAAACAGGATATTCTGGTCAAGAGGCAGAAAACAGCCCGAGATACAGCTCAGTGGTGCAGTTCTTTCCTGGCAAGTGTGAAGTCCTGAGTTTGATTCCTGGTATCCACAGGGGGAAGAAAAGCAGAAAGCTGCAGCTCCAAAGTGAGCTCCAATACCATGATAGTCATGACAAACTGCTATTGCTGCTTACTCAGTTCATCCCAAGGGACTCCCCAGGTGGCCATGAAGTCTGGGAGGAGGGGTGACCCTTCAGGACCGACCTCTGTCAAGGATGCAGGTGAAATATGCCAGATGACCAAGGATAGACCAGAGGTGGCTCTATCCTGTACCAAGAGTACCTGGTGGCCATGATGAGCTTAGGTGCTGCTTCCATGCTCTGAGCACAGTGGACAGTGGACAGCTAGGTGTGGTGGGCCAGAGGCTCAGGGTCTGTGAAAGCCCTGCTTACCAGAAGCCAGCACGTGGCCAGCAACTACTGCCCCAGTGTGCATATGCTGTGAAGGGATCTTGGTGGGGCTTCACCAAGGGTTCCTGTAGCGTTGCAATTTGAGACTTGAGTCCTTTGTTAGAGGGGCCTCAGGTGGGCTGACACACAACAGGATAAATGAACTTAAACAAAATTTTTGAATGAGACAAGCTTTGTCTCTGGACCTCTAAAGATCTAAAAGAAGTTGAGGGTGATTTGTAGATCAACAGTTGCTTTTTAGTGTCAGCAAGAGTAGTGCTTGGCTCACCAAATTACTTTCAGGAATTTGAGCGATGTGGTGGACCCCAGCGCTATATGGGCCTTTCCCTTGGGCAAGGTCTCTTACATCTACATGTCCTGAGTGAGTCAAAATTCATATCACTATTGTGCTCCTGGAGAAAGGTGAGTGCAGTTAAAATCTTACCAGTGAGGGTCATGTATGTTGGGAAGGCTAAGGTACCTATGTTCACCTGGGAAGGGTGGTAGATTATCTCTCTTCAAATATGAAGACAAACTGCAACTGAAAGCCATTGCAATAGGCACAGAAAAAACCTGTCAGTCAAATCTGTACAAACAATATACTTTCCAGTTGCTGAATGGAGGGAGTTAGTAGTTTCAGCAATATTGGGTACAGGACCCTGACAGATGAGACCACAGCATTAAGGTTTTAGTAACCCAATTCCAAGCTGTATTTTTTTCAGATTCAAAAACAGGTCACACTGGCCTGGTAAAAGCAGCAGGAATAATTCCCTGTGCTTTAAATAGGTCTCATATAATAGATTCCAATCTTCAAAGGCCTTTTGAAAATTTATATTGGGCTATATTAACTATTTTAGCTGGGGGTTAGGAAATGCTTGGGGTCCTATGTTGTCATGCTAATTTTTTATTACTCATCGGGTAGAGCTAGTATGCCTTTCATGAACATTTTAGGGCAATGAACACTATGGTTATGGGGAATTTAGGAAAGGCAATGGTTCTGATGATTAAAGTGTGGTGGACCTATCTGCCCTATTTTATAATCACTACCCCTGCTGTGAATACAAGGCACTTGGATAAATCCAGTGTGTACCCAGGCATAACTCCAATGACACATACTGTATTAAGTCCTTGAAGGTTTGCCAATTGCATCTGCATTTCAGCAGATCATGACTTTGAGTAGCTGGAATCACAGGTATGTGCCAATGAATCTGGCCTTTCTGTTGTTGTTGTTGTTATGTAATAAACTCTACTAGTAAATTCTGAATTTTTAGTTGCGGTAAATTGTGGCTATTTCAGTTTTGTTTTCTCGCCTCTATATTCAGGTTTTTTCCCTTCAACCTTTTTTCTGGAGGGGGGGGCACACTATTAAAAGAAATTATCAAATCCAACTAGACAAAGAAAAAAGACAGAGGGTTACCTGCCAAAGTACTTCACTGGACTGCGTTCCATGGTGCGGAGGTTTAGCCAGTGGGTGGGAGGATAATAGGCCATATGTGCCCTCAAAACTGGAGATGTCAGTTTTCCCTGCAAACTATTGCCTCTGGTAATGTGCTGCTCTGAAGGTGAGGCGAAACCAGAGCTGAGCACAGATTTTTCTTGTGGCTGAGGTAAGGCGGAAACTCATTCTGGCTCAAGCCCATAGAGCTGACTTTCCCCCACCTTGAGGCAACTCTTTACACATTTTCTTCTCTTCACACCCCCACCTGCAACAGATAATCTTGCCTCCCCCAACTTTGAAAACACAGGAGCTGAAAGCTGTCATGGAAGGCCCTCCCTTTCCTACTATACCTACACATCTACCTGTATTTGCCCATTTTCCTTTTCTGGTGCATCACAGAGAATGCCTCTTTGGTACCAGATATTAAACACACAACCTCGCGCCTGCCAGCCAGACGCTTATGCTGCTGAGCTAAATTCCTGGCAAGAGTGCCTCTTTGTGTCCAAGACCCAATCTCTCTCAAGTTGTGGAGGGAGGATTTTTGTTTCTTGTTCTTCCCTTCACCTCTACCAGCTCCCCATTATCTCTGCCTGTCTTACAGCAGAGACCCTCCCCACCGGGCTCCTGCCCCAAATTTCATGGAAGCAGGCCTCCCTGCAGTTCTCACTTCTTTTCTGCACAGAAACTTCCTTTTGCACAGTGTGTGATGTAGTTGCCCCTCCTCCTGTCCACCTAGGTCTCTTTTCCACAGGTGCCGTGTTGCTTCTCTTCCTCTCCCACTACTGAATGCTCTATGTTGGGCCTGTCTTGAGTCCCTTCCTCATGTTCTCCCTGAACTATCTCATACTTTCTCAGAGATTCATAGCCCATTTTATATGTTGTTTTGGAGGTGCTGAGAATCCAACAAGGACTCAGGTACTCTAGGGAATTGTTCTACAACTGAGCAACATACTCAACCTATTTGGAAGTATACCAGTGAATCTCAAACTTACATCTCTATCCCAAATCTTTCCTTGAGATTCAGGGTTCAGTTAACAGATCTTACCTTCTCCAGTTGGATTCTTACATCTCAAACTCGACAGACTCCAAAGGAAACCCTTGATTTTAACCCCTGACTTTGGCCTGCAGAGACCCATACCCTGATAGCCAAAAGAGCAGTAGCTGTCCTGGACAGATGCATTTGAGGCTAGTCCTGCTATTTCACAAAGTGGTCTGTGCCTGATGTGTGAGGGCTGTGAAAATGGCAGCAAATTTAGGTAGCTGTTTCCTTTGTTTCTCTCTCTCTACTCCCTTTCTGTATCAATCAGCAACTTATTATGTAGTTCGGCCTGGCCTTTAACTGTGTAGCTCAGGCTGGCCTCAAACTCACAACAACCTTCCTTCCTTAGCCTCCCACGTACTGGGATTATAGGCATGTAACACCATACATGATTTATCTGGTACATTTAAAAGGAAGGAAATGGACAGAGGGGGAAAAGAACTTGGAAGTTGTTCCTGTTCATGCTCCACTGTCCTCAATGGCATAAAGTGGGTTTGTCTGTAGCACTCCAATAAATTCCTCATCTAACAATGCTAATTGAGTGGGTGTCTTTATTTGCTACCAAATGTTAAGACACTTGCTACCTAGGATACTTTGGACTAATTCCTAAATTATTTCTATTCAGATTTTGATTGAGGCTATACTGAAACTATAGATAATCTAGGAAAAAATTTCACCCTTAAGATATTAAGTGTGTCACTTGATGTGGTGGCACACACCTGTTTCCCAGCACTTGGGAGGCTGAGGCAGGAGGAACATCTTGAGTTTGAGGCCACATAGTGAGTTTAAGGGCAGCCAGTTTCACCCCCCGCCCCCCAAAAAGATACTATATATTATAAATGAGTAAGACTTCACTATTTATATCTGTTTTCCTAATTTCCCTTTGAAGAATTTTTATGTTTTAAAAACTGAGTCATGGAGCCGGGCGTGGTGGCGCACGCCTTTAATCCCAGCACTCGGGAGGCTGAGGTAGGTGGAGCGTTGTGAGTTTGAGGCCGGCTTGGGCTACAACACGAGTGCAAGGCCGGTCTGAGCTACATAGTGCGACCCTGCCTCAAAAAATTAGGACTGGGAGTTTGGTTCAGTGGTTTAAGTGCCTGTCTGGCAGGCGCAAGGTTGCGTGTTCAAACCCTGGTGCCGCAAAAAAAAAAAAAAAAAAAAAAAGTCATGGGCTAGGGATTTAGCTCAGCGGCACAAGCACGAGGTTGTACATTCAATTCCCAGTACCAAATAAATAAATAAAAATTGAGTCACTAACCTATAAGAAAGGAAACTGAAAAACATATAGGAAACCACTAGGGTGGAACACAACAGAAACAAACTTACCCACTGTGAAAGAGAAAAAGACAAAACCAAGACTCAAGTATCTTTTTGAACATAGTATTTTTGTTTTTTGAGATAGGGTCTCACTCTGTAGTTCAGGCTTGCCTTGAACTCATATGTAGCCCAGGCTGGCTGTGAATTCATGGTGATCCTTCTGCCTTAGCCTCCCAAGTACTTGGATTAAGGGTGTGCACCACCAAACCCAGCTTGACTATAGTATTTTGACTGTATAGACTCAAACCAATTCAAGATTTGTAGATACATACTCAGGAGTCAATGTTTTTACAGTAATTATGGATTAGTAGTTCTGAGACTTTTAGTATATTCTAGGAGTGAACAAAAATAGAGTATATATGTATTGAAGATAATACGAACCGTATTTCTATTTTTTTTTTTTAAAGACTGGGTTGTTACAAATATGGGAAGAGGGAAGAGCAGAATAAGCTCTGTGGCGTGAACTGGAATTGGTGATTTTTATTATAGTGACAGGTATGAGAGTTGCTACAAGATGGTGTTTATGTGTATCTATTTCCTAGCTCTCTGCTGAAAGGTCCTAGAAGTTACAGTGTCTGGTAACAATACACACACCCAAAAATTCAGGTCTTGTTTCCCAAAACCTTCCTCACAAAAAAACAAAAACAAACTCAGGACTTCTTGGGAAAAGAACTTATTTCACAGCTGGGGGAAGGAACATATAGCTTGGAAAAGTTTGCTGTCCCAGAAAGCAAAGGAAGTGCTAACAAATGAAGGATGTCAAAAAGACCTGAGAACAGCTAGAATGGTCCCCAAAGGCCACACCTGGTACAATCTGAAGATCTCAATAAATGAGGAGAGTAACAAACTGGGACCCATTGAACATACAGGAATCAATAAGTCCACACTCATAAACAAATAAATAAATGGAAAAGACAAATCTCTTTCCTTGGTATCGGAATTAGAAGCACGAGTCACTGACAGATCTAAATAGGGGTAAAAACTGATGAAAAACAGGTTGTTTACATACATTCCATGTCTCTTTCCAGAAAATACTTAATTACAAAGGGGTAAATAGTAACTTCACAGTGCAGTAAGCAGATGATAAAGAGTAGCATCACCTGACAGAGGACACCCCCCCGCCCCCGCAAAAAAAAAAAAATCACGAACCACAAAAATATGTCTTTTCTGGCTTCAGCCAACCAAATCCAAGAGGAAGGATGTTCTACAAGGTAAATGGCCCATGTGCTTCAAAAATGTCTGTCATAGGGCAGGGGATTTAGTTCAGTGGCATAAGCACCTGCCTGGCAGGCACAAGGTTGTGAGTTCAATACCCGATACCCCCCCAAAAAATGTCTGCCATAAAAGACAAAGACTGAACTGTTCTAGGCAGAAGGACATGACAGTTACATATGTGTGACCAAAGACTGGCTTCTAGACAAGGGAAAAACATTTTTCCTTTTCAGTACCGGGGATCAAACTTACAACCTCGCACCTGCCAAGCAGGTGCTTAAGCTACTGAGCCAAATTCCCAGCCCTAGTTTTGTGAGGTAGGGTCACACTATGTAGTTCAGGCTGGCCTTGCTCACGCTGTAGCCCAAGCCAGCCTCAAACTCACAACGCTCCACCTACCCCAGTCTCCCGAGTGCTGGGATTAAAGGTGTGTGCCACCACGCCCGGCTGAGACAAACATTTCTATTTGCTAAAATGGACATTACCAGGAGAAGTGCCAAAACATTAATAAGGCTTATAGATTATGCATACCATCATCATTTATTCTCTGACTTTCACAATGATATTGTGGCTGCAGGAGAGGTTCTTGTCGGGGAGCACATGCTGACATTCTGGGGAAAGGTGCATCCCATCTGTAGCTCAGTCTCAGGGAAGTCTTGTCTTTATTGGTGGGGAAAGGAGAAGAAAATAAAAAGGAAATGTGAAGTGGGGAATCTGAGTGGAGGGAGGTGGATATTCGTAGTACTACAAATTTTGTGTCAAATTATTTAAAAAAAAATTTTTTTTTTTTTTTTTGGTACCAGGGATCAAACTCATGACTTCACACTAGCCAGGCAGGCGCCTGTGCTGCTGAGCTAAATCCTCGGCTCCTTAAAATTTTTTTTTAAAAATCACAAAAACGCAAGTTACAGTGAAACCAGTCATTTATAACTACTCAAAAACTCATGAAACCTACTTCATACACCCTGGGAGCTCTCTGCTGCCTTTTCAGCCTATAATTCAC
>RJWM01049709.1:0-11012 GCA_004363535.1 Dasyprocta punctata
GTGGTCTCTCTGTGATATCCTGTTGGCCCACTCAGGGAGCCCAAGGGAGAAAGAAGCCCAAGGTTAAAGAACACATGTGTGTGGCAGGGCCGGGAGTTTGGCTCAGTGGCTTACACGCCTGCCTGACAGGCATGAGGTTGTGAATTCAATCCCTGGTACTGCAAAAAAAAAAAAAAAAAAAAAAAAAAAAAAAAAAAAAAAAAAAAAAAAAAAAAAAAAAAAAACCACACGTGTGTGAGAAATCAGCAACAACAGCAGGCAGCATGGAACATTGCAGAGCGTGAGAGTACAAGAGCAAGAGTGAGAGTCATTTGCATCCTTATTGTATAATTCTTATATAGGTTGTTATCTCATATTGACATTCTTACATCATTTCATAACCAGTGCATAAATGTTTATCTGTGCTAAGTCATGGTTACATAATTGTATCCCATGGGGAGCCTGTGATAGATAAGTGGGGTCATATTCACAGGTGTCTTTAAATGCCCCTGAACTTTGAAGCAGTATGAGTGGTTCCTCATACACCCATATCTTACTGTAGATGTAGGAGACAACTTGGGTGACTCTTCTTGAATGCAGAACAATTGCTTTGGCATTACTTAAACTAAGCCCTATCTCCATGTACTGATATGTACAGAGTGGTCTATTTTATTTCCTTCTCTCTTCAATTGGCTCTAAGCAGGGCAAATAAGGCTAGCTAAGATACTGATATGTAATCCTTGAGGCCAGTTGACAGCTTCTTGTTTCTTTGCACTGTATCCCCAATAAAATGGTTAAGCACACTGTGATTACAGAACCAAATAGCTCCAGGAGTGTCAACTGGGTTTGAGCCAACATAAGAGGCTATGATTTCCCAGGGCACGAATGTTTGCATATCAGAAACTAAAGCAACAGCCTTCTAAAACCATTCAAATGCTAACCTAATTGAGTTATGCAGATGTGTCTTTATGTATATCATTCTCCCTGCATATTGCAAAGGTACTTGCTCTCCACCTGGCCAGCTCAGCTTACCTTGCTCACATAGTTCCCACCATCCTCACTGTCTCATCCCCAAGTCACTCTCTTCTTCATGAGATAATAAATTCTTGGGTCAGGGCCTATTGTTCCATGAATCCTTACCTGGGCCAGACTCAGGACCTATTGACTGCCCATAACTGTGAATATGTCTTAGTGTCTTTATTCTTACTGTGGGTTGCACTGGTGTGGTAGATTGGAATTAATTTTCTGGGATTCCAGTTAATGTTTCAGTGGGATTACAAGTGTAACTTTTTGGACTGTGAGGTGCACAAAAATGAATTACAATATTTAAATTACAATATTTTAAGGGGTTACAATATACAATATTGGAATTACAGTAGTAGGCTCTGTATGGCTTGGGTGTCTCTTCCTGTCACATCCCTATGTGATGTTCTCTGTAGGCAGGATTTTTTTGGTAAATCAAGAGTATCACACACCTATAGCTTGGCTTCCTTGCAAGGGAGCCTGCAAAAAAAGCATGTAAAGATGTACTTACACTTGCTGGTAAGAGATGGGTAGGAGGCTGCAGGTGAGTTGTAATGTTAGAGCACAGCCAGTTTTGAGCACTGCAGAAAAAGCATGGTTAATTATTTCACACTCATCTAAAAATTAGAATGATGCTTTGGGGTATGTTTGTTGTTTAAGAATATAAATGCATAAGAAAAGTTTACACAAACTGAGCAGGAGATAACTCTTGAAAGAGTCAAGCATGGATGAATTGAAGCCATCATGTATCATCATGGTTCTAAAATGTGATAGCAAATGAAGGCCCTGCATTCTGCTTTGAATGTTTATATTCACTAATAAAGTGATTTTAATTTTAAATTTCAATTATACATAGTGTATATAAATTATTATGCAAGCATTATAATTTATGTTTGAAATATTAGTGTCTGTTTTACAACTTCTTGAGATAAGAATAAAATTACTATTTCTAGATTATTGAAAGTTAAATGTTTTATTCATATCAAGGTAACCATGTGTCTGATACAATTTTCGATTTGGAAATTATATGAAATAATGACCTCATAGACTTTAGTACATTTTAAAGGGATATTAACCATCAATAATGTAATTAACAATGCCATAATTTCCTTTAGTAGTCTGTCATACAAAGGAAAGAAGAATGTATGTATTTGAGGGAAGGAGAAAGAGAAAAGAGAGAGAGAAAGAGAGAGAGAGGAGAGAGAGAGAAAGAAAGAAAGAAAAGAAAAGAAAGAAAGAAAGAAAGAAAGAAAGAAAGAAAGAAAGAAAGAAAGAAAGAGAGATTGCTGTACCACTTCATTTTTAAAGTTGCATTAGGGTACAATACGCCTTTTAAAAGGTAGGATGAGTGAAATCTGACAAGAAAAGAAATTCTTTGAATAGTTTAGTTGACAAAAAATTACTAGCAAAGACTTCCAAAATTAAAATGGCTACAAGCATTCACTTCAACATCATCTTGAACAAGCTCCCTAGAAATAGATTTTGAGCTTATGATTTGCAGGCAGGACATCTACAGTGAGTGGATTGAAGAATGGTTCCTGTAAGGCACTCAGGAAATAAAAATTGAGTGAAAGGAGAAGTTTAACCACAGTTTTCATAGAGGCATCAGGCAGTCTCGCATAGGCCTTTGGTCCTGCAAGGCTTTTCAGGTGTTTACCTGACTGTCTTAGTTACTTTTCTCTCATTGCTGAGATAGAATACCTGATGCTGAAAATTAGGGAAGGAAAGGTTTCTTTCATACAGTTCTTGGTGGTTTCAGTCCACACTCGGTTGGCTGCAAGGCAGGGTGGTGTGGTGGGGTAGCTATTCATGGCAGCTGCCAAACTGCAAGGTGTGAACTGGCAAGAGAGGCAAGACATGCCTTCTTCCCACCCTTACACTGTATGATGGCTCCACTCCTGGGTGGGTGTAGCACTCACATCACCAATCCAAGTGCTAAACAACAAACCCATCATGAACGCCAGACTCAGCCTTGTCCATGCAATGATTACGTGAGACTTGGTGGGGCCATAGGACCATAAGCCATGACATTCCACCCCTGGCCCAGCAAGGACTCATGTACATCCTTTATACAAAGACATTTAGTCCATCTCCAAGAGTTGGCAAAGTCCTTACAATTTCAGCATTGCTAAAAAGTTCAAGTCCCAAATCTCCTCTGAGATCTATGGCTAACTCTTAATTGTAACCCCCTGCATAAATGAAAATATGTAAAGGCACAAGATAAATTGTACCATTCCAAAAGTTACAAACAGGGGATTACAAAGCATTGGAACCAAAGCAAGTCCAAAATCCAGTAGGGCAAATATTGTGTCCTATAGTTGCAGGTTCAGCATCTGAAACAATCTGTGGCAAATTGTAAGCTCCAAAGGGCTTGAGTGACTCCACCCCCATACCACTTTCAGGGGTTTTCACTCCCATAGCTTCTCTCTTAGGCCTATTCTGCTTAATTCTTGAAGCTTTTCTTGGAAGATCCACGTTCCTGGCTTTTCCAAACGTCTCAGTTTTTCATTGCACCATTGGTTTCACCCATACATCTTTACATATTGCCTCTGAAGTCAAGATGGAAGCTGTGCATTTTCCTTGCACTTAAAACCAGTGCCATGTGGATGTTACCAAGGTCCACTGTCAGCTGGAACATTAGCCAGGTTTTTCTCTCTCTTAACTGTAGGGGTCAAGTGCCTGGATCGCTGAGCTCTCTGAAGTTGATTGTGAGGAATACGCTATCCATGCCACCACTATGCTGGAAGCTGGTGTGGCCACTGACATTTTGAAACCTCCTATGGCCTCTGTCACCACTCTAGAACATGGCACTCTGCAGCTTTTTCTTCTAAGCAAACTCTTTCACCTTTTCCAGCTTGAGGCTGCAAAAGGTGGAGATCCACTGCTTTCTGGGATGGCACCAGGCCACCTTTTTAATTTCTCTGTTTCTTCTCAGCAATTGAGGTCTCAACTCTATCTTTATTGTCCATGGCTTTCTGGCCAGAATCATAACATTTACATCATCCTGCAGGGCTTTTTGTTCATGATTCACAACATAAATTTGACTAAAAGCCCCCAACAATAGCCATGCCACTGACTCAACATCTGACTGCCTTGCAATTTTTTTTGTCAGATTAATCGATCCGCTGTCCTTAATTTCAGTTTCAGGCAAACTCTGGACACAAGAAAAATGCAGGCAAACTTTCTGCCAAGCCATAACACACATTGCGTGGAGTCCAACAACCAGTGCAGTCCCTCTTCCCAGCAGAAACCTGCCAAGGCTGGTCTTTACTGGCAGGCTTTCTACCAGCCTTCTGATCTTCCGAGCTATGACCGGAATCTCCCATACAGAACAGCCTAAACTGTTTCAGGCAACATCTCCAACCCTTTTCAAACTCTTCCCACAAGCCATTCCCAAAGGCTCTTGAACCACATGATCAGATTTAGTCACAGCAACAACCCCACTCCACTGGTACCAAATTCTGTCTTAATTACTTTTCTCTTGTTGCTGAGACAGAATACCTGATGCCCAAAGTTAGGGAAGGAAAGGTTTATTTCTTACAGTTCTTGCAGATTTCAGTCCATATTCAGTTGACTTCAAGGCAGGGCCGTATGATGGGGCAACCATTCTCAGTGGCCACCAAACTATAAGGCATAAACCGGCAATAGAGGGAAGACACACCTTCTTCCCACCTGTCCACTATATGTCGGCTCCATTCCTGGGTGGGTGCAGCACTCACATTGCCAATCCCAGTACTAGACAACAGACCAATCATGAACACCAGACTCAGCCAAATTCATGCCATGATTACATGAGAGTTGGCAGGGCCATAGGAATATGACTATAACACTGACTAAACAAAACAGCTACAGTTATGGCCTCATTAACCTACTGTTGGATATGAACTGCTCCTGAGAAAACAGCATAACTTTCAAGTGAAGGAATTTCCAACAATTCAGGGCAGTTTTAGGGAAGGAACTCCTCTGTAAGCAGTCAGCAACCAGTAGTTGGGGAAATAATGCCAGAAACATAGAAGACATTTTGTCTGGCATCAGTGTCCACTACAAATCTCTGGATGAATCACACTCACTACATTATCATTCAACTGACCCCAGAGTTTGCCTGCTTAGAGTGTAGTACTCATCAACTTTACAGAGGTGCTGCTCCTCAATTTAGCCTCTCAAAATTCAACTGGGAAAGAGTTAGTAATTGAAAAGCATTTGGAAGCAGTTTAGAAGATGAACTGCAAGGAAAAAGTTGTAGAGATTCTGAAGAGCAGAATATTGGTCACAGAAAACAGAATAGTGGAGCCAACATCTGTAAATTTGATGTGCCAGAGGGGATTGAAGGTTGAAACCTGCTGGTATTTTTTTCCTAGACCAACTTTCAGAGGTACAGAAGACAAATTATAGAAGATAGAATTAAAATTGATTCAGCCCATGGGGCCTACCTCTATTCCATCTGAATAATACTGAAGAGCCAAGAGCAACTATAATGAGAATTAATAATTTCACAGTTTAAATGAAAGCTATGAAAGTCATCAGAATGATAAACCTACAGGGGAGAGAAAGGAAGAGGATTGGAGGGAGAGAGAGAGAAAGAAAGAAAGTGAAAGAGAGAGAGAGAGAGAGACAGAGACAAAGATAGAGGCAGAGAGAGAGAGAGAGAGAGAAAGAGAGAGAGAGATTTAGTTCCATGGTGTAATGCTAAAAAAAGTAAGATTTTCTTTATTAGATGTCAAGAAAGATAGCAGAAACATAACATGTGGAGGAGGGATGGTAACATATTACTTAAAATGCTCCTTAGTAAAAACTTAATTCATGGAATCCCTAGTTAAGAGATTGTACCATTAATTTGTAAATGCATATGCACATTCTGTAGTCTGAGGAGTTTATAAACTCACATGATTCCTCACATTAGGCAGTGTTAATAGCAAATATTGATTGTTTTCCTGGAACTGTTTTTAGTCCTTTACATGTATAAACCTATTTAACTTTCCTCCAAACACTTAAATTTGATGCATTTGCATCTCAAGAGGAAGAAAATATAATGAGAGTGTTTCTTCTATATCTTACATATTTAACTGTGGAGTCAAGTTGTAATCACAGGTACTCTGGCTCCAGAGCCTGCAATTTAAACAGTGTTCTACACCATAGAGTATATGTTTATATGATCTTAGAGTTTAGATCTACAATGTCCTGTAGAATTCTAGTGTGCTTGAAAGTTGATTGGATCATGGGGGCATCATATTCATCAGTGGATTTATCCACTGATGAGTTTAGTAGCTAAATGTGCTGTTAGGACGTAAAGCCTGTTGGAAATGGCTGGGTCATTGGGAGTATGACCTGCATGAGCATATCCCCCACCTCTGCTTCTAGCTTCTCTCTGCTTTCTAGTTGCCTTGAATTAAGAACCTACCCATGCCATTTCTGCCTTGGAGCCATCATGCCATTTCTCATTTCTGCCTTGGAACTAGCAGTCTATGGACTAAAACCACAAGACAAAATTAACCTTTTCTCCTTTCATTTGTGGGTGTTGGGTATTTTTTCCCAGTGACACAAATGTAATTATTCATTATGCCAATTAAAAAGAAAAATAAGCCGTCTGAATTTAGTGAGTTTCCACTATTACTATAGCCCACAAGTGCTTACACTATTACATTGCTTACGACTCCACCTCTCTATAAATGTTTGTAAGCAATAGAAATGAAGAAGGATTTGGGGATTTTTCCTCGTTCACCAATGGGAAGAATGGATGCTGTCATTAGGCAAGTAACATTTAAGAATGGATGATGACTTACCACGTCATTGTTGGAAACAATAAATTGAGGGTACCAAAATCAAAACAACCTCATGGAAATACTATGAAAAAAAATAGAATGGCAGTCCTAGGGGGAATGCAATAAAAGTTGTTGACTCAATTCTTGTTATATACATTTGAAATCATTAATATTATATTTGGAGATATAAGAATTTTTTCTAACCCTATAACAATTTTTAAAATATTTCTTAGAGCTTGCACGACAAAGTGCCACCAAATTGACAGCTTATATATCGGAAGTTTTTTCTCAGTTTTGGTGGCTGAAATTCCAAAGATGTCATTAGTGTTAGTTTCTTTGGAAGACTCCTTGGTTTGTGGGTGATCATTATCTTAATGTCTTCTCAGGCTGTTTCCTCTGTGTCTAAAGTTCTTCTTCTTATAAGGATATTAGTTATTTTAGATTAAAGTCCACAACAATGACCTCATTTTGGTCACCTTTTTAAATATTCTCCACATACAGTTAAATTCTGAGGCACTAGAGGTTAGAACTGCAACATGAGAAAAATTTTTGTGTGGATGGGGCAAAATTCAACCCACAATAATAGCAGAGTAAAAATGTACTTTTACACATAAAAGTAAAGTTTTTCTACTGTTATTCAAACCTACATCTTATTCTAGTCTAGCAGAAGGTTCAAATTAAAAGAGTGTTTTAAATTTCATTCAACATAGTCTACTAATGAGCTGACTGCACAAAAGTGAGATTTTTGATCCCTGCATATCCTTTTATTCCTATGGAGGGAAATGGCAAAGAGGAAATCTTCGTGTAGTCACACCTTATTCTGCATATTTTATAGAAGCAAAGAAGAATGTGCAGAATATAACAGATGAATAGGATGCCTGACTTTGCTGTCCCTTTGTTACAATGTACTGAGCCTTTTTACAATGTACTAAGTAGTAGCTATGGTTACACCTCTCCTTTCCTGAAAGACACTGATCAGAGCAGTGTACATGTCCAAATGTTCTCCATCTTATCAATATAAAACATAAATGAGTAGATTGTAAGGTTTTGATAAATCAGTGTTCTCAAAATATTAGAAATCATTTAAGAGGAAATGAAAACCAAATGGTGATGAGAAGCTGAAAAGCCAATTGCAAATTTAGCAATTTCTTGTTAACTGTATAACTAGGGAAAACTGCAAGTATTGATGTGTCTGAAAGGATTATTTCTCTTATTTAAGCATAGTATTTTAGCACTTTATTTCTTTCCTCCAAGTACTACTGAGAGGGAATAAATTAATTTCAATGTTATTCTTCATGGCAATGATGAGAATACCATTTAGATAATGATATAAGGGGTAAGTCAGTGTCTGTTTGAACTCCAGTGTATATAGAAGAGAATTAAAACCTTTACAAGTTTAAGAAAGACTTATTAAATATCATTGTTTGTTACAAATATTTACATATACTCAAAAGTAGAAGACTGTGTAATATACCTCTCATAGTTGCAAGTCATTCTATGATGACATATTGTTTTTTTCTTATTAAAACTCCATTGAAATTCCCTTGTCATCTGTTATTTAAGTGACTGATAGGCACCGTAGCAGAAATAGAATGCATTTTTGGCTATAATATCTGACTATAAAACTGTATTTGACAGTGTATTATATTTGACCAAGTATCTCTAACATATAATAACTTTTAATAAACATATCATATTAGTACTAATATAATCTCATGAACTAATGATAAATAATTTTATAATTTAAATACTATGTAGTCAGTTTATGTATATATATTGTCATATTTGGTAAAAATATATACATTTGTTATGTGATAATATACACATCTATGTATAATGTAAGTATGTGCTGTATATTATATATTTAAAATTCAAATACAATCCATATAGTCATCTGATCTAGAAAGCTATCATACAGAAACCTTTTTCACTGATTGCCATTAATGACAGAAAAACATTTGCTTAAACTACCTGATAACTGGAGATTTCTTTCTCAGAACGACAACAGCAGAAAAATAAGGCAGAGAACCTGTTTGAAGTTTCTAAAGGCTCAGATGGAGCTCCAAAGGTGACAGACTGTCACTGAGGCCAGATTAAATCTGGCTTTGAGAATTAACAACTTGACACTGGCCAAATTTGAGGTATTTCTGAATCTCAGTTTTCAGGTATATAAAAAACAAGCACAAATACATCATAAATTACTAAAAATAAAGGATTTTATAAAAAAATGAAAATTGACAGAGAACAAAAGATACTTTACCTCTAAGGTGTTAACAAAAGTGAATGTTTATGATGTAACCAACATATTAAGGTGGTTATCTTCAAAGAAGAATGGAGAGGAAATGTTTAGTAATGTTAAAGTCTTGTATGGCATAAGAAATAACTTATGAAAAAGTGAACAAATGAAAAGAAATAATGTTTAGACTTTAGAGGTTTTATTTGGGTCAGATGACTCAAGGTCAAATCTCAGCTTCATCATTTTCTTTCTTTAAGGTTTTTGGAAGTTACACTGGCTGATCCTTGAGTTTCCCTGTCTTTCAAATGATTATAAAAATGTCTAACTCATAGAAATTTTGTAAAGAATGAGATATCAGTCAGACACAATAAAAATTAATTGCTTAATAAATGTCATAGTTACCAACATCTTCAGACATGATTAGAAGGAAGAAGATTGCTAAGGGCAATAACCTGTCTATGAATTCATTACACCATTTTGTCATCGGCATCTGTGTATATTTATGCGTGAAAATGAAGTAACTATACTGACAGTAAATTCAACATTTGAAATAAATAATTTGAATAAACCCCAAAATATTTTCTTCACAAATATTTTATAATTAACCAACTGAAATGCAAATTTTGTTCTGCTTCATGTTTCATATAGAATAGGGAAGATATGGTCAGAAAGGAGTTTACAGACTCAAACTAATGATAATGTGTTATTTACTTCACTATGTTTAGGGGACTGCATGACTGTTCATTTTATTCTCACTCATTCCTATTTGCATCTCTAAAATAACTTATGATAATTTTTAAAATTAAACTTCAGTATAGTTAGTTAACTTTCAGAAATTACAAGTCATTAATGCATTTATGGAATATTTTAGTTTCAAGTTTCAGCTTAAAATATATGGAATTGTGAAGAATGTGTTAATAAGTGATATGGTATTGATTACAAATATCTTAGCTTCCTGTTTCTATGTTGTTTATCTACCTCATATCCTCTTTTTCCAATATAAGCAACGTTTCTTTTTCCTTTAAGAATATTAGATCTCCTTTTCAGTTATTAATGTTATATTGCTTGAAATATTTAGAAAGAAAGGCCAAAAATATAGATACTAGATATTGTGACTTCTGGATGGCAGCAACATTTCAATAAAGTTAGCCAAGCTGGACTTCTTATTGGAAGCTGGATTTTTCCATACATACATATATTCTGCTTAGTTGAGTCCAGTTTAAAAAGAAAAATTGTCCACAAAGTGTTTCAATTAATAATTTTGAAATAGGTAATTTATTATTTTGATGAAATATAACATTTTTATTTACATACACTAGTCTACCTTTGTCCACGGCAAATACATTTGAGTGGATGCTTGAGATTTCAGATAGTACCAAGTCCCAATCATTATATACGATGTATATATAGGTACCCCAGTATGATAAATTTTATTTATAATTTTATTTATAAATTAGGTGTATTAAGTGATTAACAACAACTAATAATAAGAGAATGATTATAATAATATGATGTAATAAAGTTATTTAACACATGAATTGCTTATTTCTGAAATTTTCCATCTAATATTTTTGAGTCAGTTAACTGTTGAATGTGAAACTTCAATTTCTCACCCCTGAAAAAATGGCTACCATCTACAAATCAATCACTAGCAAATACTGGTGTGGCTGTGGGGAGAAAGGAAAGCTTTTTCATTGTTGGTGGGAACATAAACTGATACAACCACTATGGAAGTCAGTATGGAGATTTCTCAAAAAATTAGAAATAGAATTTCCATTTGACCCAGCTATCCTATTACCCTTTTAGATACCTCCCCAAAGGAATTTAAAAATTATACCACAATGATGTATGTATACCCATGTTTATAGCAATACAATTCATACTAGCTACATATTGGAAGCAGCCTATATGGCCATAAGCAGATGAATGGATAAAGAAAATGTGGTGTTTATACCCTCATACTACTCTGCCACAAAGAAAGATAAACTTGAGACTTTGTAGAAAAACTGATTCAC
>RJWM01049710.1:0-11017 GCA_004363535.1 Dasyprocta punctata
TTTTTAAAGCTTAACAAAAATATTACAAACACATCTAATATGAATTATTACCAAATAAATTGTTATATATTATATGTTGTTTAGTTACATAATTGTTAGGTATAATTAAATTTTGATGACACCAACACAGTATACATTCAACCTCACCCAAATTTATAAAACATATCAGTGTGAGTTTGTTCTAATAAAAGTCTATCCAATGTCACACAGTGAATCGGTAGTCTCTGAGATCTCTTTTTATCTGGAAATGTTCTTTTTCCGAATTCTATCTTCACTTATGTGTTGTAGAAACTTGATAACTTCGCTTATGCAGTTTTCCACATTCTGTAGAAAGAAATACTATTTAGCATAGTCCTCTATTGATGAATATCTTATAAGTTTAAAGGGGATTTGTCCAGAGATATGTTTGGGTTTTTTTTTTTCTTTCTTTTTTTTTAATTTTTTTTTTTTTCGGCACCGGGGATTGAACTCACAACCTCGCACCTGACAGACAGGTTCTTAAGTCACTGAACCAAACTCCCAGCCCTAGTTTTTTGAGGCAGGGTTGCACTATGTAGCTCAGGCTGATCTTGCGTGCGTCTTGTAGCCCAAGCCGGGCCTCAAACTCACAACGCTCTGCCTACCTCGACCTCCCGAGTGCTGGGATTAAAGGCATGCACCACCACGTCTGGCTTAGAGATACATTTGAATTTAAGGTACGAAAAAAAAATATAGATGATTCTAAGTTTTCCATTTAAACCTCAGTGAAGTAAGATTGAATAACTGGTTCAGGTGACATAGGTCACACACCTCTTGTTGTGGCTTGTTTAAATGTCCCCCAAAAGTCTCATGCAGTCATGGAGGTGGCTGAATCTAGTGTTTGTGATTGGTTCGCTGCCCAGTGCTGGGCTTGGTGGTGTGAGTGCTGTACCCGCACGAGGGCAAGTAACCAGCGTATAATATAAGGGAAGAAAGGAGGCATGCCTTTCCCTTTGTGCCCTTCTCACTCTTGTGGCTTGTGGCTGCCATGAAGGCTTGCCCCTTAGCCATGCTAGCACAGGAAGAAGTACTAGCACTGGAACTCAGATGAAACAGTTATTGATTATACGGTATGTGGGAAATAATAATATAGTCTTTAATTCAGACATCCATTATAATTATTTTATAAATCAATTCATTTATCTTGACAAAATGCTATGAAGTTGGTGCTACTATTTTTGTCAATGGCAATATGGAGTCACTGGAATAAAGCCACTTGTAAAAGTCAGTAGTAAGTCTCAGGTCATCTGGTTTCAAATAGGGCTGACTTGAGAATAACCAATCTTAAAATCAGTTTATCAAATCTCTTACTATGCTTCATGAAAAAACAACTAAAATATGTAAGAAGAAAAAGACTATTTCCAACCCATCCTCATTTCTGACTCCTAAATTTTTATATATTATTCCAACCCAAAACAGAAAGAATACAATTTCAAATCCCACAGGAGTTGTCTTGGAGATAAATTATACAAACTTCATTCCATATTTGAAATAATTCCTATGTATTCCTCCATTTACTCTCATACTACTTACTATTTTCACAAAATCAGAAAGACTACAAAGCCAAGAAATTAAAACTCAGTAATGGGTTTGCAACACTTGAATTAAATTTAGTACAATAATCAAGATTACAATGTGTGAAAGTAAACAAATCAAAAAAGCTGTGGTGAATAAAAGTTGGAAAAAGAGACAAAACACTTTAAAAGCTCAGATAAAGTTTACATGTTGTTTGAGAAAACCCGTAATTTATAACTATAATTGTTACCATGCAGGTATGTCACATGTAGTAGATGCATATACTATATATACATACACTCTTTATATGTGTGTGTGTATATATATATATATGTATATCCTCTTAAGAGAAGAAACATTGATTTGTATATGATTTGTGGTATTTATTTGCATCATGACCTTGAGCAACTAGCTTAATCTTGCAAAGATTTTTTTTTATTTTAAAGAGAAAAATAAGAAGAAAACAAAAACAAAAAAGAGACAAACAAACAACAAAAAACCCAATGCAATAACAACATAGGCTTTCAAAACAAGATGATAGGAATCTAACAATGTTTGTTATATTGCATATTGTTAAATCTTCAAAAGAGTTGCTTAGATTACCAGATATAGGCATGTAAAATTAATCAAATTGTATGAGTATTAACTGTTCATTCCATAAACTAACCATCTTATCTATCATCTATGTATATATATATACATAAACATATTTATATGTTGTTCCTTTTCACTGCCTTCTTTTCTCCTTTCCTCTGTCCTAGTTGTTTTTCTCCCTTAAATAGTTTCTTACCTTTCCACAATATCTATTATAGATTTCGGATCTTATTTACTCTTTCAATTTCTTACACTAGGGAGACAATATGGTATTTACGCATCTGAGTCTGATTTATTTCACTTAAGAGTATGATCTCAAGTCACATCCATTTATCTAACACAGCCTCCCTGCAAAACTATCCTTAAAAATTGATGGAGAAATAAGATACTTTTATGACAAAGAACAACTGAAGAAATTTATGGCCAACAAACCAACACTACAAAGAGTACTGAAACACACTCTAGAAAAAGACAAAGAGAGCCACAATCTTGAGAACAACAACAAAAGGAAACCACTAAGCAGGGCAAGTAATTAAATAGAAAATGTAGAAAACCAACAACAGAAAGATATCATGACAGGGATGAGCCGGTATGTATCAGTTATGTCCATCAATGTAAATGGTCTCAACTCACCAATAAAAAGAAACAGACTAGCAGAGTGGGTTAAGAAACAAAACCCAGCAATATGCTGTGTACAAGAAACACATTTCACTCAAAAGGAAATTCACAGACTAAAAATCAAAGGCTGGAAAACAATACCCCATGCAACAGGAATGCAGAAAAAAGCAGGGGTAGCTATTATGTTTGCAGACAATGCAAACTTCAAGCCGAGAATGATCAAAAGAGATAAAGAAGGTCACTACATACTTGTGAGGAGATAACTTCAAGAGGAAGAGATTATAATTATAAATATATATGCACTGAATATGGGAGCACCCAAATATGTAAGACAATTTTTAATAGACATGAAAAACCAAATAAACAATAATACAGTTATAACAGGGGATGTAACACCCCATTGTCACAGAGAGACAGATCAACCAAACAAAAAATCAGCAAAGAAATAGCAGAACTGAATCAAATTTGTGAACAAATGGACCTAGTAGATGTATACCGAGTATTCCACCAATCAACATCAGAATACACATTCTTCTCAGCTGCACATGGGTCACTCTCTAAAATAGATCACATACTGGTCCACAAAACATGCTTAAGCAAATGCAAAGGAACTGAAATAATACCATGCATATTATCTGCCCATAGCGCAATAAAATTGGAAATGAATGACAAAAAAACCTACAATAACTGCATAAACACATGGAAATTAAATAATACTCTCCTAAATAACCAATGGGTCACAGAAGAAGTTAAAGAAGAAATTAAACAATATCTACAATTGAATGAAAATGCAAATACAAGTTACTGAAACCTGTGGGATACAATGAAAGCAGTCCTCAGAGGGAAATTTATAGCACTAAGCTCTCATATCAGAAAAACGGAAAGAACACACATAAACAACCTAATGCTACACCTCAAACTCCTAGAAAAAGAAGAGCAAGTCAAGTTCAAAGCCCAAAGAAGAGAGGAAATTATTAAGATTAGAGCAGAAATTAATGCAATTGAAACAAGAAAACAAGAATTAAAGAATTAATGAATCGAAGAGTTGGTTCTTTGAAAGAGTAAATAAAATTGATAAACACCTAGCCAACCTTATCAAGAAGAGGAAAGAGAAAACTCAGATTCATGCAGTATGAAATGAAAAGGGTGAAATCATTACAGACCCTGTGGAAATACAGAATCTCATCAACACCTACTTCAAAAACCTATACTCACATAGATTTGATAACACAGAAGAAATGGACAGATTCCTAGAAACCTATGAATTACCAAAGCTGAATCAAGAAGATGTAAAGCTGCTGAATAACCCAATATCAGCTTATGAAATTGAAAATGTTATTAAGACCCTACCAACAAAGAAAAGCCCGGGCCCTGATGGATTCACTGCTGAATTCTACAAGAAATTTAGGGAAGACTTAATGCCAACACTCCTTAAACTCTTCAATGAAATCCAAAGGGAAGCAAGTTTCCCTAACTCATTCCTGAAAGCAACTATTACCCTAATACCAAAACCAGAGAAAGACCCAACCAAAAAAGAATATTACAGGCCAATCTCCCTCATGAACATAGATGCAAAAATCCTCAATAAAATACTGGCAAATAGAATACAGCAAGTTATCAGAAAGATTATACACCACAATCAAGTGGGATTCATCCCAGGAATTCAGGGATGGTTCAACATATGGAAATCAATACATGTAATCCACCATATCAACAGGGCCAAGGACAAGAACCACATGATCATCTCAATAGATACAGAAAAAGCTTTCAACAAAATCCAATTCATGATAAAAAACCCATTCATGATAAAAAACCCTACAGAAAATCATAATAGATGGTCTCTACCTCAACCTGATAAAAGCTATATATCATAAACCAACAGCCAACATCTTACTGCATGGAGAAAAACAAAACTTTCAACATAAAATCAGGAACAAGACAAGGACGTCCATTATCACCACCCCTATTCAATATAGTTCTGGAAATATTAGCCAGAGCAATTAGACAAGAGAAAGAAATAAAGGGAATAAGGATAGGAAAGGAAGAAGTGAAATTATCATTATTTGCAGATGATATGATACTCTACATAGAAGACCCCCAAAAATCCATTAGAAAACTTCTAGAAGTAATAACCAAATTTAGTAATGTAGCTGGATACAAAGGGAACACTCAAAAATCAACAGCATTCCTATACACAAACAACAAAGTCACTGACAGAGAAATAAGGGAAAACATATCCTTCACTATAACATCCAAAAAAATGAAATACTTAGGAATCAATCTAACAAAGGAAGTAAAAGATCTATACAATGAAAATCACATTACTCTAAAGAAGGAAATCGAAGAAGATTTCAGAAAATGGAAAGATATTCCCTGTTCATGGATAGGAAGAACAAATATCATGAAAATGGCCATTCTCCAAAAATTATTATACAGATTCAATGCAATCCCAATGAAAATACCACCTGCCTACCTCACAGAGCTAGAGAAAGCATTCCTGAAACTCATCTGAAACCAGAAAAGACCTAGAATAGCAAAGGTAATTCTGGACAACAAATGGAAGGCAGGAGGCATCACAATCCGATTTGAAACTATACTACAAAGCTACTGTGATAAAATCAGCATGGTACTGGAATCAAAACAGACCTGAAGATCAATGGAATAGATTAGAAGAGACAGCCACAACTATAAACATACTCAGCCACCTCATCTTTGACAAAGGGGCCAAACAGGTACATTGAAAGAAAGACAGCCTCTTTAACAAATGGTGCTGGAAAAACTGGCTTTCTATATGCCATAAACTAAAACTAGATCCATGCTTATCACCATACACTAAAATAAAGTCAAAATAGATCAAAGATCTAAATATAAAAACAGAGATACTAAACTTACTAGAAGACAGAGTAGGTAAAAATCTTGATGACATAGGAGTAGGCAGAGAGCTCATGAACAAAAATCAAATTGCATGGGAAACACTTCCCAGAATCAACACCTGGGATCTCATCTTACTAAAAAGTTTTTGCATGTCAAAGGAAATCTCCAACAGAGTGAAAAGAAAACCCACAAACTGGGAAAATATCTTAGCCCATTGTCCATCAGACAATGGACTTCTATCAAAAAAACATATAAAGAATTAAAAGAAATCAGGCCCCTAAAATTCAAGGACCCAATTCAAAAATGGGCATCTGAGATGAATACACACTTCTCAGAGAAAGAAATACAAATGGCAAATAAATATATGAAAAAATGTTCAGCATCCATGGTCATTCGGGAAATGCAAATTAAAACAACGCTGAGATTCCATCTCACTCCAGAAAGAATGGCCAAGATTAAAAAATCAACCGACAACAAATGCTGGAGGGGTTGTGGGGAAAAAGGAACTCTTCTCCACTGTTGGTGGGAGTGTAGACTGGTACAACCACTGTGGAAATCAGTGTGGAGAGTCCTCAAGAAGCTAGGATTAGAGATCCCATTCAACCCAGCTATCCCACTTCTGGGCATTTCCCCAGAAGAACTGAAAACATCATACCACAGTGATATCTGTGCACCCATGTTTATAGCAACACAATTTGTAAAAGCCAGATCTTGGAAACAACCCAAGTACCCATCAATCAAAGACTGGATAAAAAAGATGTGGTATTTTTATACAATGGAGTACTACTCAGCTATTAAGAAAGATTGCATTGAGACTTTTATAAGTAAATGGTCACGACTTGAGACCATACTCATAAGTGAGATAAATCAAACCCACATGTGTAAATACCATATTGTCTCCCTAGTGTAAGAAACAGAAAAAGTATTCATGATCCAAAATCTATAATAAATACTATGTAAGGGTAAAAAGCAGCTTGAAGAGCAAAAGTATTTGGGATGGGAACAGGGGGAAAGAGAAAAGGGAAAAGGAAAAGATATAAATCTGTATATATGTATATGTAAGATAACTAAAATGAACACACTGCTGAATGTATTTGTTTTGAGAAAGAACAATTAATACTCATATGATTGGATCAGTTTTACATGTCTATATCTGTTAATGTAAGTAACCATTTTGAAGATAACAATACACAGTATTGCAACCATTGTCACGTTTCTATCATCCTGTTTTGTAAACCTGCAATGTTACTGTTGTGCATTTACTCTAGTCGTTTGTTTGTCTCTTTTGCTTGTTGTCTTTTTTATACATGTCTTTTTTTCCTTTCTTTTTCGCTTAAATAAATAAAATAAAATAAAATAAATATCTAACACAGCCTCTGGTGTATCCATCTTTATAGCTGAGTAGTATTCCATTGTATAAAAATGCCACATCATTTTTATCCATTCCTTGATTGATGGGCACCTGGTTTGTTTCCACGATTTCGTTATTACAAATTGTGCTACTATAAACATGGTCGCACATATATCACTGTGGCATGATGTTTTCATTTCTTCTGGGAAAATACCCAGAATGGGGATACCTGGGTCAAATGCAGCCTCTAATCTTCACTTTGTGAGTTATTTCCACACTGATTTCTGCAGTGTTTTCACTAGTCTACACTCCCACCAACCGTGCAGAAGGGTTCTTTTTTCCGCACAACTCCCCCAGCATTTGTTATTGATTGATTTCTTCATGTGGGTCATTCTTTCTGGAGTGAGATAGAATCTCAGCATTGTTTTAATTTGCATTTCTCTAATGACCAATGATGATAAACATTTTTTCATACATTTATTTGCCATTTGTATTTCTTTATCTGAGAATTGTGTTTTCATTGCTGATGTCCATTTTTTGGATTGGGTCTTTGAATTTAGGGGGCCTAAGTTTTTCAATTCTTTATACATACCAGATAAAAGTTTTTTGTCTAAGGGACTGTAGGCAAAAATTTTTCCCAATCTGTGGGATTGTTTTCCACTCTGTTGGTGATTTTTTTTTTTTTTGATTTGCAGAAACCATTTAATAAGACGAGATCCCAGTTGCTTATTCTTTGAAGTACTTCCCATGCGGTTTGGGTTTTGTTCATGAACTCTGCCTACCCCTATGTCTTTGAGGTTTCTACAAACTTTGTCTTCCAGTAGGTTTAGTGTTTCTATTTTAATATTTAGGTCCTTGATCCATTTTGACTTTAGCTCAGTGCGTGGTGAAAGGTGTGGATCTAGTTTAAGTCTTCAGCATGGGGAAATCCAGATATTCCAGCACCATTTATTAAAGAGGCTATCTTTCTTCCAGTGGACAAGTTTGGCCACTTTGTTAAAGATAAGGTGGCAGAGTGTGTTTGTAGTTGTGTCTAAATCTTCTATTCTGTTCCATTGATCCTCAGGTCTGTTTTTTTGTTTTGTTTTTGCTAGTACCAAGCTGGTTTTCTTTCAGTAGCTTTATAGAATAATTTCAAGTCAGGGATTGTGATGCCTCCTGCCTTACCTTTGTTGCTCAAGATTGCCTTTGCTATTCTAGGTCTCTTCTGTTTCCAGATTTCTCTAGATCTGAGTTATGCTAATTGTATTTTGATCGGTATTGCATTAAGTCTATATAACAGTTTTGGGTCTTTTTCACAATGTTGGCTCTTCTTATCCATGAACAGGAAATATCTTTCCATTTTTTGAGATTTTCCATCTCTTTTTTCAGAAAACTGTAATTTTCAATATATAGATCTTTTATTTCCTGTGTTAGATTGATTCCTAAATATTTCATATTTTTGGATGTTATTGTGAAAGGTATTGTTTCCCTAATTTCACTCTCAGTGACTGTTGTTTATATACATTAATGCTATTGATTTTTGAGTGTTGACTTTGTATTCAGCTACACTGCTGAATTTACTTATCAAATCTAGTAGATTTTTGGTGGAGTTTTTGGGGTCTTCTATGTAGAGTATCATGTCATCTTTGAATAATGATAACTTAACTTCTTCCTTTCCTATCCTTACTCTTTTTATTTCCCTCTCTTGTCTAATTACTCTGGATAATGTTTCCAGAACTATATTGAATAGAAGTGATGACAGTGGACATCCTTGACTTGTTCCTGATTTTAGGTTGAAAGTTTATAGTTTTTGTCCATGTAGTATGCTGTTGGCTGTTGGTGTGTCGTACATGACTTTCATCAGATTGAAGCAGAGACCATCTATTTCAGTTTTGTGTAGTGCCTTTATCATGAATGAGTGTTGTTTTTTTTTCAAAGGCTTTTTCTGCATCTATTGAGATGACCATGTGATTTTTGTCTTTTACTGTGTTAATATGATATAATACATTTACTGATTTGTATATGTTGAACCATCTCTGCATTCCTGGAATGAATCCCACTTGGTCATGGTGTATAATTTTCATGATGATTTGCTGCATACTGTTTGCTAGTATTTTACTGAGAGTTTTTGCATCTGCATTCTTTAGAGAGAATAGCCCGTAGTTCTCTTTTTTGGTTGTCTTTTTTTGGTTTTGGTATCAGGGTAATACTTGCCTCCAGGGACGAGTTAGGGAAAATTGCTTCCTTTTCAATTTTATTAAAGAGTTTGAGACGCATCACGGTTAAATCTTCTCTAAATTTCTTGTAGAATTCAGCTGTGAATCCATCAGGACCTGGGATTTTTTTTGTTGGTAAGTTTTAATTACATTTTCGATTTCAGTAACTGATATTGTGTCATTCGGAGTTTTCACAACTTCTTGACTCAGCTTTGGTAGTTCAAAGGTTTCTAGGAGTCTCTGTCTATTTCTTCTGAATTTTCCGTCCTATGCAAGTATAGATTTTCAAAGTAAGTACTAATGATCTTTTGAATTTCAACAGAATCTGTGGTAATTTCACCCTTTACATTCATGTATTTGAGATTTTTATTTCCTTTTTTGATATAGTTGGCTAGGGGTTTATAAATTTTGTTTATTCTTTCAAAGAACCAACTCTTTGATTCATTAATTCTTTGTGTTTTCTTAGTCTCAATTGAATTAATTTCTGCTCTGATCTTTATAATTCCTCCTATCTATAGGCTTTGGACTTGACTTGCTCTTCATTTTCTGAATGCTTTAGATGTAGCATTAGATTGTTTGTGCTCTTTCTGTTTTCCTGATGTAAGAATTCATTGCTATAAATTTCCCTCTCAGGACTGCTTTCATTGCATCCCACAGCTTTTGGTATGCTGTCTTTGCATTCTCATTTGATTGCAGATATTGTTCAATATCTTCTGTAATTTCATCTGTGACTCATTGGTTGTTCAGAAGGGTGTTATTTAATTTCCTTGGTTTATGACGTTTTTGCTGTTCTTTTGCCATTGATTTCCAATTTCATTGAACTATGGTCAGATAATATGCATAGGATGATTTCAATTCTTTGGCACTTAGTTAAGCTTGTTTTATGGACCAGTATATGGCCTACTTTAGAAAGTGATCCATGTGCAGCTGAGAAGAATGTGTATTCTGAATGTGGAACACTCTATAAGCATCTACTAAGTTCATTTGTTCACATATTTGATTCAGTTCTGTTATGTCTTTTCTGATTTTTTTTGTCTAGTTGATCTATCTCTTTGTAATAGTGGAGTATTAAAGTCCCCTATTACAATCATGTTATACCTTATTTGATTTATCTTATCTATGAATATTTGTCTTATATAGTTAAATGCTCCCATATTTGGTGCACATATATTTATGATTGCTATTTGTTCCCCTTGAATTTTCCCTCTAACAAGTATGTAGTGATCTTCTTTATCTCTTTTGATAATTTCAGTTTGAAGTTCACAGTGTCTCCACAGAGGATAGATACCCTTAATTTTTTCTGTGTTCCTGTTGCATGAAGTATTGTTTTCTATCCTTTGACATTCAGCTAATGAGTTTTGCACTTTTTTTGTTGTTGTTGTTAAATGTGTTTCTTGTATATACCATATTGTTGGGTCTTGTTCCTTGATCCATTCTGCCAGTCTGAATTTTTTTTTGATTGGTGAATCAAGGACATTTGTGTTGTTGGTTATACATGATATATATTGGTTTATCTTTATCATGTTATTTATCTGTTGTTGGCTCTGTTTTTCCCTCTGTTTAATTGCTGGTTTGGTCTGGTAGTTTCTTTTCAATGCAGTTTTTGGAATTGTGGACATTTTTATCATTACCTAGAGTATCTTTCAGTACTTTTTCTAGGGTTGGATTTGTGTTCATAAATTTCTTCAATTGTTCTGTGTAATGGAAGTATCTTATTTCTTTCTTTTTTTTTTTTTTTTTTTTTTTTTTTTTTTTTTTTTTTTTTTTTTTTTTTTTTTTTTTTTTTTTTTTTTTTTTTTTTTTTTTTTTTTTTTTTTTTTTTTTTTTTTTTTTTTTTTTTTTTTTTTTT
>RJWM01049711.1:0-11017 GCA_004363535.1 Dasyprocta punctata
GGAAGGAGTTGGAGTGAAAGGGGAGGGAGAGAAGGAGAAGGGAATGAGAAAAGAATTAAAATGTGTTACCTAGGTGTACGAGCTCCACACACTGAATGAAATCATTATGTACTACTAAATATGTACTGACAAAAATTTAAAAACAGAAAAAGACACATTGTGAAGGTACCTTTCTGCTGGGCCCCATTTTAACCACAGTTGTCCTACTGCCCCATCCTGGGTCCTGAAACACCAGCACTGTCCAAACACATGGAGACGTGCACTTCATCGTGACAGTTAGAAACTCAGGTCAGCAACAGATTACTACCATCTACTGTGCTGCAGGGCTGGGTCCTGGAGGGCCCAGCACAAGCCTCGCCTCAGGGATTCATGAACCAGCACAGAACACAGTGCCCTTGTAGGGGAAGCACCGGTCCCCATGGCCCACTGCAGGGGGAGTTGAATCTGAGTAGGTCAGGGACCGTGTCCTTGGGACAGACATGCTTAAACTGAGACTGAGCAGAGTTGCCAGTTGGGAGCACGCACTGGGGAGGAGAGTTGGGGTGAAGAATCTTCACATCAGAGCCCAGACACTGGAAGGCACCGCAGTGTCAGGGGGCCTGGGGGTGCAGCTGTCCAGGGTCAATGCTCCCACAGGACACCACGGGTCACGTGCATCCAGGCAACATGATAGTCGTGCATGTGCAGCAGCTCAGCACCTGTCTCCCTCTTCTGAAGGTGACTCTAACACTCCCGTGTCCCGGGCCCTGGCACAGCCCCAGGAAGTGACAGGTTGCTCATGCCAACGGCTCAGCAGGACAGACGCAGACACATCACAGAGTGGTGCTTTCTGCCGGATTACAGGACAGGACCCGACACTCCCAGGGACTAACGTGACGGAGGTCGCCTTGCAGGAGGGAGCTGGAGCCTGGACACGAGGCCGTCTGCCCTGGCTTTCCTGTCGGAGAGACTGTCAAATGCCAGCGTCTCAGCACCCAGGAAAGACGCAGCCAGCGTGTGCGGGCATGGGACTGCACAGCCAGCCTTCCAGACAGAGACGACAGATCGTAGGCCCCGTAGTTCATGGGAAAGACACTGGCTGCTGATTCTACTGGGAGCACGGATTAGAGTGTATACTTATTGACTGTTTTCTTCACCTTTGTTTTATCCAATAGAGCTTTCTGGGCCCAAGAAACTACCTCACTTACTTAGGAGTCAGAAAATACAAGAGAAAATACCCACCTGGCTCTGTGCCTGTTCTGGTAGACTTTTCTTTCCACTCCTAAACCGGGAACCATGTATCTTTTTGTGGAACTCATATTCAAAGCCTTTGAGTAGCCATTGAGGATGGGAACGCAAACCTGGCTTGGATTAATCCAGAGGCACAACACTGTGGATCCATGGTTCACCTTAGAGTGAGAACTCAACCTCACCAGCGTTCGCGCAGTGTTTACATGACCAACTCTCAGTTAGAACTGCCCACTGTTTCCTATCCTGATCATGAAACACAGGGTGGGGGGGGGGAGAGGATGGGATCAATAACACTGCAGCAATTATTCACTTTCAAGTGTTGGATTCGGTTCCATCACATGTGTGCTGAAACATATGGGGTCAAAAGTGCAGAATTCAGTCCATCAGATGGTCAGTTCCAGCTGTAATGAAGTTGCTGGTATGGATTTTATCTTCCAGCAGCAAACAACTATAAAACGGGATAAGATATATGAAGCAGGAGCAAGCTAAACTGCTACTTCAAGATGTTTTAGCACAAAACATTCTCAAAAGAAGACACCAACGATGTGTAACATTGGCAATATTGAGCTAACAACAGAAGTCACTCGTATATAAGGAGGCAAGAAAACATGAACACTAACGAAGAGAACATTGAATAGAAGACTTTGGAATAAGCAGACAGACTATAGAACATCCGTTATAAGTATATTCAGAGACAAAGGAAAATATGTAAAATGAGTGATCAGATAAGAAATGTCACCAGATAAAACTGATCTTGACCCAAGGGAAAGTTTGAGAACTGAAAAATAAAACAAATGAAAATGTATTGAGTAAGATCAATAGTAATTTGACCACTGTGAAAGAAAAAGACTGAGTAAACTTCAGGAGCGTTCAGTAGGAACTATCAATTGATGGTAGAGCACCTGCCTAGCAGTGTGAGGAGCTGGATTCCATCCCCAGTGCTGGGAAAAGAACCAGTGTCAATGGCCCGTGGGAGACCATTACATGTCTAACATACATGTAATTGTAATCACACGTAGGGGAGAGAAGGGAAAATACATTTGAGGACATGATGGTTAGGAAATTTTCAAATCTGATGGAAAAGAAAAAAATCAAATTTGATGGAAAAATATCAACCCGGAGATCAAAGAGGCTCAGCTAGCTTCAAATAGGATAAACACACAGAAAACCATACTAGGCTCATCACACTAAAGTCGCTAACCTCAGAGGTAATCTTGAAAACTGCCAGAGGAGAGGAAAACTCTATTATGTAGACAAACAGCGATGAGGATGGCTGGGGACCCCTCATCAGAGGTAATTCGAGACAGAAGATAGCTGAATAAACTCTCCAAAGTGCTGAAAGCAAAATTAACTCTAAGCCTAGCAGTTTGATCTGATTTGATTTGATTTGATTTGATTACTTCATTTGATTTTTGAGACAGGGTCTCAACATGTAGTTCAGACCAGGCTTGTATTCACTGTGTAGCCCAGACTGGCCTTGAACTCATGGTGATTCTCCTGCCTCAGCCTCCCAAGGGCTGAGATTACAGGCATGTGCCACCACACCTGGAAGCAGTCTGATTTTAAAGGGAAAATACTCTTTAAAAATTAATGCAAAAGGAAGATATTTTGAAGGAAAAAAAAAAAACCAAACCAAAGGGTGAGTTTGATACCAGAAAACTTTTGCTATAAGAAGTGGCACCAATAAGTGGTTCATCCTGAAGGGAAAGGAAATAAGACAGAAACTCAAACCCGAATGAGGGACTGCAGAGGATGTAAGGAGGAAATATGTGGATGAGTATTTCCAAATACCTTTTGACTTTATTTTCCAAAAGATAATAAATTGTTTAAATTATGAGGTCCATAACATATGTAGGACTAAAATGTTTGATGACAGCAGAACAAAAAACAGGAAGAGAGTCAGGTGTGGTGACCCATCCCTGTAACCGCAGCACTCTGGGCTGCTGAGGCAGGAGAACTGCAAGTTCAAGTCTGGCCTAGGCAACTTACTGAGATCTACCTCAAAATAAAAAAATCAGCAAAGGGCTGAGGATGCGGCTCAGTGTGAGGGCCCTTGGTTCCCTCTCCGGTTCCCCAGTACACATACACACACAGGAAGAGGTAAATGAAAGCTTCAGTTTGTTGTTAGATTTTTAAGTATGCAGCACTAATTCAAGGTAGAGCAAAAATAAAGAAGTATATAAATACACAGGCCATCAATACAATTGAGTTATCAAAGATATTCAGTCAATGCAAAGGAGGGAAATAAAGTGAAGAAAGGACGCAGAACACAGCGAGGAAGCAGGAAACGAAGAAAGGGAGGAAGAAACCCTCAAAGGGCGGAGATGGCAGTGTCTGGTGTCCGCCTGGGGCCCACCCCGCTCAGGGCAGCAGGACAGCAGGGCGCTCGGGGACATCTCAGGGAGAAATACCGCTGACAGCGTGGGGACGAGTTTCCAGCTCCCTTTGCAGGCAGAAATGAGCAGGCGGCACGGCTCCAGTCAGGGTGTCCCGCCGTGTGGAAAGGCTAGGCAAACTACTGTTTTCAAAGGAAAAAGCAGTCTGACTGACTGACACGCTTGTGATTGTCTTCACCCCGACTCCTGCCCGGGATGGGGACACGGCACGTAGGGGAGCCATTCTGAGGCCGACACCAGAGGCCATCAGTCAGGCACCGCTAGCAAGGAGTCTGGACTTGGATGACGTAACCGCTTGAGTACGGCAGGGAGCGAGACTGTTCCACGCGGCGCAGCGCCCAGGGTTCAGTAGCACTGACGGTGCCCCAGGCACAGTCACACAGAGCCGCGAAGCCTCCTCATGCCCGGTGGGGGCACCCTCAGCGGCCCCGCGTAAAGGCGGAGCTCCTCCCAGAGTTCCTCCCCGCTGGCTGAGAGCAAGTGGCCACCAGCAGGAGTAAGATGACCCCCGGAACCTCACACGCTGCTCTGAGTGTGACGGCCACATCCCCGAGGCCCCACGGGCGCTGGCTCACACGCTGCAGCCCGACTGGTGATGGGGAGGTCCAAGTTCCCAAGATCAAAATGAAACCTTGCAGCAGTGTCTTACCAACATGGAAATGACATGGAGCAGACAACTAAGAAAAGTCTGGAGAATCCCTTCTCAGCCGCTTCACAGGGTGCACGCTGGGGAGGGGTGAAGAGCGGCAGACACTACATCTTCACGTGGCCATCGGTCAGCTTTCCGCTACTGTGACAAACACCCGAAGCAATCCGCTTTTAAGGGGAAAGGCTTATTTTGGCTCATGTTTTTGGAGGTTTTAGTCTACAATGGCCCTGGTGGGAAAATGAATGCAGGAAGGCTGAAGAGACCAGGGTCCCTTGGCCATGGCAAGGCCACGCCCCCCAGTGACCTGACTTCCTCCCATTAGGCCCTGCCTCTTAAAGACTCCACCCCTCGCTGCAGCCCCTAGCTGGAGACAAACCCTTCCACACAAGGACCTCTGGGGACCTTTGGGGTCCGGACCGCATCAACCCTGTTCATTGTAAAGGCCCTGAACTGTAAGAGAGAAGAGCAGAAGAAATAGCAGCTCTTCCAGCCCTGACTCCTGTTCTAGGGTAAGTATTTTATCAAAGACAATCTCATCTTTATGAAATCCAATTATGAAAATGATATCTTGCCTCCCCAAACTGGTCACTCTTTAGAAGTTCCTCCCACTGTTCTCTCCTCCCCCTCACTCCCCAGGGCTTTCGAAAATAAGTGAGCAGAGACATTACTCATCTCTCCTGGTTAACGCTGCCCATGCTAACCCAGGGCCCCAGGAGGCCCGTGTCCTTTCCAAACAGATTTGATGGGACAGCAGGAGGTTTTCAGGGATATAGCAAAAAAATCTAATTGCTGGTGACAAGAACAAAAACTCAACCTTCAGTTTCCCAGATGTAGGCGGATTCTGTCCACACAGATACCCTTTAAAATTTAATTTTAAATCTTCTGAGTTCTTCAAAAGAAAGTACTTAGTGAAAGCTGGAAGCTGATAACAATTTTAATCATTTGCAGTGTCCTTTTCTTAGCAAAATGAGCCATGCTTCCAAGACGAAACAGGAAGTTACCAGCAATTTTAGTTCTCACCACCACCCTGGGGAGCAATATGAATGCTGTTGCTTCAGTCAGGGCCCATAGAAGGAGATGATTTTGTCACAGTTACTTGTCCTCTGTGGTGATGCAGGATTGCAACTCAGACGTGCGTGACCTCTGTGTTTCTCTACCCTGAGGATTTTGATGTCTTTATTAATTCTGATCTCACCCAGGGATCTGCTTATCTTTTTAAGGGCACCTGGCCTTGGGAATGACCTTTACACTTGAAGTGATGGTATTAGAGAATGAGCATCCCTAATCTGGAAATTCAAAATCTAAAATGCTCCAAAGCCCGAACATTTTTAAATGATGACATGACTCCCCAAGTGGAGAGTCCCATATCAGGTGATTTTACTTCATGCTCAAAACTATTAAGTACATTGCATAAAATTACTTTCAGGCTGTAATTTCATATACACAAAACATGAATTATTTTACACTTAGAGTTGAGTCACATATCCAAGAAATCTGATTTATGTATATGGAAGTCTTCCAAAAGCCAAAAACATCTTAAATCTGAAGCACCTCTGGTCCCAAGCATTTTGGATAAAGGATGCTCAACTGCTTGCTTCTTTTTAGACTTGCTGGCTGACTGTCTCCGTAGGCGAAGTCTCTGTACCTTAGAAACACAAGAAATAGCAGACAGGGTCTTTGCTTTCCATGTTACTCAAATGTAATTGGAGAAACAGGATCGTGACTAGACGCTGTCACCAGGTACTAATTAGTAAGCTAGAGACAACCTCTTGTCTCTTCTATGTTTTGTACCGTTTTACCAATAAAAACTACAAGTGGTAGGAAAATCTTCTGTAACTTCACCATTTGGTATATTTTCTTTAACTTTTGTTTTTTGACATGCATATACACTGGTACTTCAGTTCATAAACTTAATTCTTTTCACGGCTCTGGTTGCAAACTGAATTGGTGAAGAGCTGAGTCAAATTTCCCCATAAGGCCTAACCATTGAACTTGATTTGGTTCTCATCCAATTTGTTTTGTAAGCAGAATCTGGAAAGAACTAAGTTCATAAACTAAGGTACCACTGTATATTTCATTACTGAGAACACTTTTCTGTCCTCATCGCAGTCCAGGAAGGTTTATAATTATAATCCCAAGGAGATGTTATTGGAATTCTAATCAGCTAATTCCAATCTACCACTTCCAGGGCAACCCACAGTGAGAAGAAAGAGACTGAGACGTGTATACAGTGGTGGGGAGCCAAGGGGCCCTAAGTTCAGCCAGGATGGGGTTCACTGGAACAAAAAGGCCCCGACACAGAGCCCAACTCAGGTTTTATTAATTCTCCATGAGGGGAGTGGCTCGGGGATGAGTGAGAGTGGCGGGAAATACGTGACTGCCATGACTATCATGAGCTGGGCTAGGTGGGAGGTCTGAGATCTCCTCTGCAATAAGCAGAGAGCAAGAAATGCAGAGAGAGCAATCTGCATAACACAACTGAAGTAGTGTCTAATAATTTGGGGTCAGTGCTTCAGCTCTGATGCACAATCCTTTTTGTCCCGGGAATTCACAACCTCTTTCTTGAGGCTCGGTCCCAGCTGACAGCGTGGAGCATGGCTCTCCATCCAGCCCGGCTCCACCACGTATTTGGGGAGTCACTGGGCGGGGTAACACTGACCTGTCGCTTTGCCTTAGAGATTATACATCAGCTCCTCAGCCAGCCCAATTTACTTGCTTAAAGCCAATTGAAAGGACAAAGAAATAGCCTAGCCAGCTCTGTGCATATCAATACATGGAGATAGGGCCAAGTTTATCCAAAATGGAGATGGTTGTGCCTCTATTCAAGGAGTGTCAATGCGCGTCCTTTCTGTGGTTCCTGACATTTCATCATTTATTTGAATGACATGCGAATATATTTTGATAGCCCGTTTTTAATTAAATGTTATATTATAAAAATATATCACGGTATTAAAATTATTCCAAAATATAATTTTTTTGTCTTTTTTTTTTTGAGGCAGGGTTTCACTATGCAGTTAAGGCTGGCCTTGGACTCACTTTGTAGCCCAGGCTGACCTCGAACTCATAGTGATCCTCCTGCCTCAGTCTCCTGAAGGTTACAGGCATGCACCACCATGCCCAGGCAAAATATAATTTTAAATGTAAGTAAAATGTTAATAGTATTAAAATTATGTACTATCATCTATGAATAGACATTTAGATTATTTCCAATATTTTAAATTTTTGATAAATAAAATTGCGTTGACTATCTTGGACCATAAATCATTATCTATGTTCTTACTTAATGACTTAGAATAAATATTCAAGAAGAATTGAGCATAAATTGTTGGAGACTCTTGTTATATGTTGCAAAGACATAAAATGGAAAGAGGGTTTCTAAGAGTTAAGAGTACCACTGCAGGCATTCAGCCCTGTGGTCTTTGGCCTGGAGACCGGGTCCTCGCTACACTGTTCTCGGGGCTCAAGAGTGTCTGGGGAGCCAGCGTGCTGCGCAGTGGTGAAGATCTGCGTGTCAGTCAGGGCTCTCCAGAGAAACAGAAGGGGTTTATTAAACCGGATTCATAAGGCACGGCTACCCAGGCCCATGGTGGCTGCCTGCGGGCTGCAGAGCCTGGAAAACCAGTAGCTGCTTAGTTCCCAAAGCCAGGAGATCACAAGGAGAGACGGTGAGTGAGCCCAAGGATGCCGCCCCGTCCAAGGCCAAAGGCCTAACCCCCGCCCCGCACCTCCCGAGGGCCCCAGATGCAAGTTCAGGGCAAAGACAGTGGAATGCAGTCATATAGCCACAAGCGAGAGCAGCAAGACCCCCAGCTCCCTTCTGGAAGGGAGGCTGAGGAAGGAGGTTTGCAAGTTCAGCCTCGGCCTCAGAATAAAAATAACAAAGTGGTAGGGATGTAGTTCACTGTGAAGCCCTGGGTTCAGTTCTGGGGTGGGGGTTTCCGTGGGAAGGAGACCTCACTTTCTCCTTTTTTTTTTTTTTTTTTTTTCAGCACTGGGGATCAAACTCACAGCCTCACACCTGCCAGACAGGTGCTTAAGCCACTGAGCCAAACTCCCAGCCCTGGTTTTTTGAGGCAGGGTCACACTACGTAGCTCAGGCCGGCCTTGCGCTCACGTTGTAGCCCAAGCGGGCCTTGAACTCACAATGCTCTGCCTGCCTCAGCCTCCCGAGTGCTGGGATTAAAGGCATGCGCCACCACACCCAGCTACTTTCTCCTTTTGGTATAGGGGAATGAAATACCCAACCTGCTATATGTCTGATGTGAGTTTGTGTTCTCTAAAATCGAAGAATGAATTTTAGGAACAACTGAGGGTAAGAGCAGAATATATTTATGGAGAGAAAGAAAGCTTCTGTCCAAGAGAGATGGGTCCTGAGTGGGTTGCCAAGGACCCTGCCTTTTCCAAGGATTTTTATAGAGCAGAACCACAAGGTGAGGCAGGTCCACAATGAGAAAAAATGGGAACTCGTAAGGCAGGTGGGCATGAGGTGGGACAGAACTATGGTCAACCAATAAGGTTATGAGTGTAATTGCTCAGGTAAGATTGATTAAATTGGGATCCAGTAGAGAAGTGAGCCATGTAGCAAGCAGGAACAGGGCCTTTGCCTTTGGAGGGTGGATTAGTGGCTTCTTCTGGCTTCCTCAAGGCGATCAAGGTATGGAGGTGATACCTGTGTAGAATATCAATCCCTGAGGTTTATACTTAGGGTGTGGGTGTATTTGTTTTGCCTTTTGTCTTGAGACCTGGCCCACAGTGGAGGTGTCTGGGTCCTCCAAGTTTGCAAGATATGTGGTTTTCTGCCCTGGCTCCTTTGAGGGCCCAGCCCTGTCTGACTGCCTATAATATTTCTATCTAACTCAGTTGCCTTTAACAGTAGAAGATATAAACAGCCCAAGATAGTAATAGGTGGAAAGTAGAAAAAAATCATGAATACAGATGCTGTTGTCCAAGAAGACTTCAAATTGGGGAGGGAGTTGGTAATGGAAACTTGGGAAATATCAATGTTTAAGGAGTTGAAAAAGAGAGATTAATGAAAAACATCTTTTTTTTTTTTTTTGTACCAGGGATTGAACTCATAACCTTGCACTGTACTTACCAAGCAAATGCTTGAACTGCTGAGCTAAATCCCCGGCCCAGTGAAAAGCATTTTTAAAAGAACAAAATCAGAGGTAAAATCAAAGAGGTAAAAAGAAAACCGAGAGAGTACAACTCTGCCACTGTGGCTAAGTAAGGAGACTTCACATTATTTTTTGGTACCGGGGATCAAACTCATGACCTTGTGCTTGCCAGGCAGGTGCTTATGCCACTGCACTAAATCCCCAGCCCCAGTAAGGAGACTTTCAGAAAGGGGAGAATGGTTGAGTCATCTCAGAGAAAGAAAATGGGTGTTAGTGATTGGGACAGGGTGTCTCAGTCTGTTTTGAGCTGCTATAACAAAATGCCTGAGACTGAGTAATCTGCACAGATCAGAAGTTTGTTGTTCCACATTTGTGGAGGTTGGGAAGCCCAAGACCAGGGTGCTGGCAGGCTAGGTTGGCAGGGGAAGGCTGACCTCTGATTCCAAGGTGGTGCCATGCTGCCGCATCCTCGCAGGTGAACATGCTGTCCTCACCTGGTAGAAGGTACACGAGCAGGCCAGGCACAGGCTGAGCGAACCACTTTAATCTTGTTCACAAGGGAAGGAGCCCTCTCGGCCCAGTCACCTCTTAAAGACGTCCCCTCTGGATATCACACTTGGCCATTAAGACTCAAGCCCTGGATTGTGGAGCGGACACATTCAGACCACAGCAGATGGGATTTTGATGGCAACCAAAGGATCCCTCATCCCGCTCTGCCTGTTAATCTAAGGAGTGGTACACACAGGAATATCAAAGAATAATCAGATTGCCATCTATTAAGGGACAAGCCAATGCCAGTAACTCTCCACACGCTTTGGTGAGCACAGATGGGCCTCTGGCTTAGGCTTGAGGGTTAAGTGAGGTTTCCTACTGCATTGGGTGATATACTATGTCCCCCCAAGTCCTCATATACTTTGATGGGGCTGAGTCTAGCGCTGGGATTGGTGATGTGAGTGCTGCACCCGCCCAGGGTTGGAGCTGACATACAGTGTAAGGGAAGGTGGGTCTTCCTCTTGCGCTTCTATGCTCTCTCTCTCTCTCATGCCAGTGCGCTTGCTGCTTGTGGCCACCATGAACAGCAGCCCCGCCACGCCATGCTGCCTTGGAGCCAACTAAGTGTGGACTGAAACTCCCAAGAAACTGTAAGAAATAAACCTTTCCTTCCCTAATTTTGGGCATCAGGTATTCTGTCTTGGCAATGAGTAAAAAGTAACTAAGACACCTACCCTGCATTTCCTCCCCGCCCCCACTCTGGGACAAACTAAAAGCTCAGGATTTTACTGACCTCTGGCCAGCTGCATGAGGGAAGGGCATGAGATGTGCATGGCCCAGTGGGGCCCCCCGAGGCCAGGCACTGCACCCACCCGCCCCCCAAGCCCTGGCCTGGGAGACAGAGCTCGAGGAAGGCTTCTGTGCCCTGGTGACTGGAGGGAGTTGTGCCAGGCAGCTCTGCTGCTGGGAGTTTGAGCAGGTACTTGAATTGCAGCTGTTTAAGGGGAGGAAGCTGACTCTTCTTGCTCTCTAGGAATTCATCAGGAGCGCAGCTCAGACACTAGCATTTAAAAGGCTGTCTTCTTCCACCAGTAGGGCTACCGTGCAGGAGGACCTGTAGAGCAGGGCCACTG
>RJWM01049712.1:0-11017 GCA_004363535.1 Dasyprocta punctata
TCCCCCAGTAAACAACCTGCTGTTTCGGAGGTCTGGCTGGATTAATAGCAACCAAGGAACATCAACCAACTTTTGTTTTGTAGATTTGGCCAGGTCTCTGGGCAGCAACCCAAGCATCTCTTTATAGCAGGCAATGTAGCAAGTATGGGGGATTCTCTTCTGTCTTGTCTTTTATTATCAATAAAATATTAAAAAAAATAAAAAATAAAAAATAAATAAAACACACACACAAAAAAAGAATCACATGATCATCTCAATAGATGCAGAAAAAGCTTTCAACAAAATCCAACACCCATTCATGATAAAAACCCTACAGAAAATTGCAAGAGATGGTCTCTACCTCAACCTGATACAAACAATATATCATAAACCAACAGACAACATCTTACTAAATGGACAAAAACTGAAAACTTTCAACCTAAAATCAGGAACAAGACAAGGATGTCCATTATCACCACTCCTATTCAATATAGTTCTGGAAATATTAGCCAGAGCAATTAGACAAGAGAAAGAAATAAAGGGAATAAGGATAGGAAAGGAAGAAGTAAAATTATCACTCTTTGCAGAGCATATGATGCTATACATAGAAGACCTCCAAAAATCCATTAAAAGACTTCTAGAAGTAATAACCAAATCCAGTAATGTTGCTGGATAAAAGGTGAACACTCAAAAATCAATAGCATTCCTGTACACAAACAACAAAGTCACTGAGAGAGAAATAAGGGAAACCACACCCTTCACTATAACATCCAAAAAAATGAAATACTTAGGAATCAATCTAACAAAGGAAGTAAAAGATCTATACAGTGAAAATTACATTACTCTGAAGAAGGAAATTGAAGAAGATTTCAGAAAATGCAAAGATATTCCCTGTTCACGGATAGGAAGATCAAACACCATGAAAATGGCCATTCTCCCAAAATTATTAAACAGATTTGATGCAATCCCAATCAAAATACCACTTGCCATCTCATAGAGCTACAGAAATCATTCCTGAAATTCATCTGGAACCAGAAGATTCCTAGAATACCAAAACAAAGGCAATTCTCGGCAACAAAGGTAAGGCAGGAGGCATCACAATCCCTGAGTTGAAACTATATTACAAAGTTACTGTGATAAAATCAACATGGTACTGGAATCAAAACAGACGTGAAGATCAATGGAATGGATTAGAAGATACAGCCACAACTACAAACACAGTTAGCTACCTCATCTTTGACAAAGAGACCAAACATGTACATTGGAAGAAAGATAGCCTCTTTAACAAATGGTGTTGGAAAAACTGGCTTTCTATATGCCACAAACTAAAACTAGATCCATGTCTATCACCATGCACTAAAATAAAGCCAAAATGGATCAAAGATCTGAATATTAAAACAGAGACAGTAAACTTGCTGGAAGACAAAGTAGGTAAAATTCTTGATGACATAGGAGTAGGCAGAGAATTCATGAACAAAAACCAAAGTGCATGGGAAACACTTCCCAGAATTAACAACTGGGATCTCATCTTACTAAAAAGTTTTGCAGGTTTGATTTATATCACTTATGAGTATGGAAACCCACATGTGTAAATATCGTATTGTCCCCCTAGTGTAAGAAACTAAAAAAGTATATATGATCCAAAATCTACAATAAATACTATGTAAGGGTAAAAAACAGCTCGAAGAGCAAAAGTAATTGGGAAGAGAAAAGGGGGAAAGAGAGAAGGTAAAAGGAAAAGATATAAATCTGTATATATATATATGTAAGATAAATAAAATGACCATACTGCTGAATGTATTCATTATTGAGGAAGAAGGGTTAATACTCATATGATTAGATCAATTTTACATGTCTATATCTGTTAATGTAAACCAACATTTTGAAGATACCGATATGCAATATTGCAACCATTGTCAAGTTTCTATCATCCTGTTTTGTAAACCTATAAAGTTACTCTTGTGCATTTACTCTAGTCATTTGTCTCTTTTGCTTTTTGTCTTTCTTATGTGTCTTTTTTTTCTCTTAAATAAAAAAAACTAAAAAGTTTTGCATGTCAAAGGAAATCTCCAACAGAGTGAAAAGATAACCCATGAACTGGGAAAATATCTTAGTCAATTGTCGATCAGACAAAGGACTTCTATCTAAAACATACAGAGAAATATGGGCGGAAAGAGAAAAAGGAAGAGGAAAAGATATAAACCTGTATATATGTATATGTAAGATAACTAAAAAGAACACTGCTGAATGTATTCATTATTGAGAAAGAACAATTAATACTCATATGATTAGATCAAGCTTGCATGTCTATATTTGTTAATGTAAGAAATCATTTTAAAGATAATGATGCGCAATATTGCAACCATTGTCAAGCTTCTATCTTCCAGTTTTGTAAACCTGCAATGTTGTGTATTTACTCTAGTTGTTTGCTTGTCTCTTTTGCTTGTTTTTACTATATATGTCGTTTTTTTTGTTGTTGTTGTAGTTTTTGTTTGTTTTTCTTCGCTCAAATAAAAAAATAAATAAATAAATAAATAAATAAAACATACAAAGAATTGAAAGAAATCAGGCCCCTAAAAATCAAGGACCCAACCCAAAAATGGGCATCTGAGATGAATACACACTTCTCAGAGAAAGAAATACAAATGGCAAATAAATATATGAAAAAACGTTCAACATCAATGGTCATTTGGGAAATGCAAATTAAAACAACACTGAGACTCTTTCTCACTCCAGAAAGAATGGCCAAGATTAAAAAAATCAACCAATAACAAATGCTGGAGGGGCTGTGGGGAAAAAGGAACTCTTCTCCACTGTTGGTGGGAGTGTAGACTGGTACAACCACTGTGGAAGTCAGTGTGGAGATTTCCTCAAGAAACTAGGATTAGAGATCCCATTCAACCCAGCTGTCCCACTTCTGGGCATTTTCCCAGAAGAACTGAAAACATACCACAGTGATATCTGTGCACCCATGTTTATAGCAACCCAATTTGTAATAGCCAGATCTTGGAAACAACCCAAGTGCCCATCAATCAAGCAATGTATAAAAAAGATGTATTTTTATACAATGGAGTACCAGTCAGCTATCAAGAAAGATTGCATTGAGACTTTTATAAGTAAATGGACACAACTTGAGACCATACTCATAAGTGAGATAAATCAAACCCACATGTGTAAATACCATATTGCCTCCCTAGTATAAGAAACTGAGACAGTATATATGGTTCAAAATCTACAATAAATACTGTGTAAGGGTAAGAAACTGCTCAAAGAGCAAAAGTAATTGGGAAAGGGAAAAGGAATAAAGAAGGAAGGGAAAAGGAAAAAGACAAATCTGTATATATGTATACATAGGATAACTAAAACGTCTATACTGCTGAATGTATTAATTATTGAGAAAGATTGGTTAATACTCATATGATTGATCAATTTTACATATATCTGTTAATATAAACAACTGTGTTGAAGGTAATGTTACATAACATTGCAACCATTGTCAAGTTCCTATCATCTTGTTTTGTAAACCTATAATGTTACTGTTGTGGATTTGCTGTCGTTTGTCTCTTTTGCTTTTGGTGTTTCTTATATGTGTCTTTTTTCTCTTAAATACAAATAAAATAAAATAAAATAAAAAATAAAAATAAATAAAAATAAATCAGTCTCCAGATCCAAAAAGATACATATAATTACACCTAATATGTTTTAAGTATCCAGTATATGAATGGAAACACACTACTTCTCTCACCAGAATAGAAGGTACCTTTTCCTTTGGTGATGCTTATTCTTATCATTTCACAACTTGAGCATTATAACAAAGCCGTAACAATTCTTAAGATCCACTATTAAGTCTATCAACATTATATTACACTAGAACCACATTAGGGGAAATACAGTATAATTACAATCCTCTTTTCTGTAGGTGATCATGAGGTCATAGCTGGTATTTAGAACTACCTTCTTCCGCTACCCATTGTGTATTCCCTTGACCTTCAGCAAGCAATTGAGCAGGTCTTAGTTCTTTCCCTGGTGGAGTGACCCATATCTTCTTTCCTGAAGGCTCCGGGCCAGTTGTCATTCTACCTATATTAGGTTGTTGCAGTTTCCCACTGACTTTAATAACAGCACGGCAATACTAAGAGGTGCCCTAACAGATTTCCTGTACACCACGTGTATTCTTCCTTTCCTCCACTGTGGAGTAGAAGTCCAATTTCCCCTTGACAATCTGGGTCAATCACCTCTGACAAAACTGTGACTCTCTTTTTATCTTGTTTCCTCAGAGGCATGAGGAGACCAAAATGACCAGGGAAGTCTTAGCTTCCAGTTCAATGGTATTATTGTTGTGCTTCCTGGTACTAGTCTTCCCTTCTCTGGAACTAAGACTTCTAATCCAGCAAAACATAAGGTCATGGGGACAGGAACAAAAATTTTGCTAGTGGATCACGTAATTGTGAGTGGTACCATTCCTACTTCCACCCTTTCATTCTTGGACCCATAAATCCTGACTATGGGAGACACAGGACCATATAGTGGATGCTGATTCAAAGCATATACAGCCTTTTCAAGTACCTTACCCCAGCCCTGCAAGCTACTGCCACCTAACTGGCACTGTAACTGTGTCTTCAAAAGACCATTCCACCTTTCTATCAATCTGGCCACTTCTGGATGATGAGGAACATGTTAAGACCAGTGAATTCCATGAGCATAAGCCCACTGCCTCACTCTTTGACTGTAAAGTGTGTTCCTTGGTCACAGGCAATGCTATGTGGAATTTCATGATGGTGGATAAGGCATTCTGAGTCCACAGATGGTAGTTTTGACAGAAGCATTGCATGCAGCAAAGGTAAACCCATGTCCAGAACATATGTTTATGTCAGTAAGGAAAATGTGCAGTCCATTCCATGATGGAAGTGCTTCAATATAATCAACCTGACACCAAGTCACAAGTTGATTACCCCAGGGAATGGTGCCATATCGGGAACTCAGTGTTGGTCTCTGCTGCTGGCATACTGGGCATTCAGCAGTGGCTGTAGCCAGATCAGCCTTGGTGAGTGGAAGTCCATGTTTCTGAGCCCATGTATAACCTCAATCCCTGCCACCATGACTACTCTGTTCATGGGCCCCATTGGACAATGACAGGGATGGATACAGTAGGAGGTTGGCCATGATCCACAGAATGGCTCATTTTATTTACTTGATTATTAAAGTTCTCTTGATATCACCTTTCAGTGAGCATTTACATGGGAAACAAATATTTTTATATCCTCTGCCCACATGGAGAGATCTACCCACATACCTCTTCACCAAATATCTTTGTAACCTATTTTCCAATTATGTTCATTCCAAGTTCCTGGCTGTAGCCAGACTATTGGCTATAGCCCATGAATCAGTATGTAGCCATACATGTGGCCATTTCTCCTGCCAGGCAAAATGTACTACCAAGTGCACTGCCTGAATTTCCTCCCACTGTGATGAATTCTCTTCACCACTGTCCTTCAGGGAAGTCTCAGAAAGGTGCTGTAATGCTGCAGCTATCCACTTGTGGGTGGTGCCTACATACTGTTTAGCACCATCCATAAATCAGGTCCTAGCCTTCTCTTCCTCTGACAGCTGATCATATGGTACACCTCACAATGCCATAAGTGAGTACTGGGAAACATACAGTATAGTAGGCATAGAAGCCATAGGTACCTGGGCAACTTCCTCATGTAATTTATTTGTACCCTCTGGACTTGCCCTGGCATGATCACAAACACACCGTTTCCATTTAGTGACACTGTTGCTGTGCACGTCCAACCTTATGACTTCATAGATCAGATAATACCCAGACTATGATAGGCAACTCGGGTTGCATGGTGACCTGGTGTCCCATGGTCAAGTGTTCAGTTTCCACTAAGGCCCAGTAGCAGGCCAAGAGCTGTTTTTCAAAGGGAAAGTAGTTGTCTGCAGATGATGGCAGACCCTTGCTTCAAAATCCTAAAAGCCTACACTGCAATTCACATATGGGGGCCAGCCAGAGACTCCAAACAGCATCTCTATCTGCTACTGACACTGCAAGTACCATTGGATCTGCTGTACCCACTGCTGTCATATGACCCCAGCAGGAGAGCAGCCTGCACAGTAGCCTGGACCTGTTGCAGAATCTTTTCTTGTTCTGGACCCCACACAAAATTAGCAGCTTTCCAAGTCACTTGGTAAATGGGCCAGAGTAATACACCTAAGTGAGGAATGTGTTGCCTCCAAAATCCAAATAGCACCACTAGGTGTTGTGTCTCATTTTTGGTTGCAGGGGAAGCCAGATGCAACAACTTATCTTTTACCTTATCTCTACATGCTCCACACCACTGAACTCCTAGAAATTTCACTGAGGTAGAAGGACCTTGAATTTTCATCAGATTGTTTCCCATTTTCTGGTTCTCACATGCTTTACTGTCAAATCCAGAATGGTTATTACCTCCTGCTCACTAGCTCCAATCAGCAAAACATCATTAATTTAATGGACCAGTGTGAGATCACGTGGGAGAGAAAAATGACCTAGATCCCTACGAACTAAGTTGTGACAGACAGCTGGCAAATTAATATAACTCTGAAGTAAGAGTGAAGGTGTATTGCTGGCTTTGCCAGCTAAAAGTAAATTGTTCCTGATGATCCTTATGGATAGGTATGGAGAAGAAGGCATTTGCCAAATCAATTGGTGCATAACAAGTACCAGGGGATGTGTTAATTAGCTCAAGCAAGGAAACCACATATGGTCTGTAGCTGCAATTAGAGTCACCACTTGATTTGGTTTAAGGGAATTTACTGTGATTCTCGAAGACCCATCTATCTTGTGCACAGACCAAATGGGAGAATTAAAAGGAGACATGGTGAGCACCACAAGCCCTGCATCCTTCAAGTCCTTGGTGGTGGCATTAATCACCAGAATCCCTCCAGGAATGAAATACTGCATTTGGTTTACTATTTTACCAGGAAAAGGCAACTCTAGTGGCTTCCATTTGGCCTTCCCAACCATAATAGCCCTCACAGAACAGGTTAGGGAACCAATGTGATGATTCTGCCAAGTACTAAGTACATCTATCCCAATTATACATTCCTGAACAGGGGAAATGACTACAGGATGGATTTGAGGACCTACTGGACCCACTGTGAGTCAGACCTTTGCTAAAATTCCATAAATCACCCAACCTCCATAGGCCTCTACTCTTACTGGAAGACCACAATGATGTTTTGGATCCCCTGGGATCAGTGCTAGTTCTGAACCAGTGTCAAGTAGTCCCCAGAATGTCTGATCATTGCCCTTTTCCCAATGTATAGTAACTCATGCAAAAGGCTTCAGGTCCCTCTGAGGAAGGACGGGAGAAAAACTGACCATATAGATTTTTGGCACATCAGCATCCTTCACCAAGGGGACCTGCACCCTCCTTATTGAAAGGATTCTGGTCTGTAAACTGACTCAGATCCAGAAACTGGTTGAGGAGCCATGATTCTCTGTTACCACAATTTGAAGTAGGTTTCTGTTCATGTGCCCTAAATGTTGTTATATAAATCTAACAAAAACTTTGTAGTCTTCCTATTTCACTTTTGGCAACACTGTGGCTAATCAGCCAGTGCCATAGATCTGCATGAATCAGACTACTGTGGTCATTGTTCTGCTTCTGCTGTCCATTATGGTAAGTACAGGGATGCTGCCTTTGGTGACTGAGTGATGCCACTTGACCTCTGCTACTCCAGGATCTAGTCAAGGCCGTTGCCCTTAAATTTCCTGAGTAGCCATGGTCCACACCATAAGGTCTGGCATACAGAGAAGAGCGATGACAGGGCTCTTCAGGAATGTTGTTGCTCTCCTCACAAATCTGTTTCTCAAGGTTTTACTGAAGGGTACATTTTCTAGATCATCCTAATAAGAAGGATTAGGTTGACCATGACAGATCCACTCCTGCATTTCCATTTTCCTAAGCCTCTGAATCCTCTCATCAATAGCAAATCATGAAATAACAGGCATCTCTAACTCATTCACAGTAGTCCATCTTTTGAGCCATGCTTCTGCCAACAAGCCAAATACACTATTAACACCTTTCCTTATTCTATAAGCTGCAATGTTAAATTCAGAATCCCTGCTTAATGGGCCCATATCAAAAAACTCATCCTAATCCAGGTGTTTGTTTTTGCCACCATTATCCCACACTTGTAAAATCCATTCCCATGCTTGCTCAATAGGCCTCTGCTTAGAAGAGTTAGAAATCTCAAGCAGTTCTTTGGGAGAATAACAGACCTCCTCATGGGTCACACCATGTACCTCACCCTTAGGAGCCTTCTGTGATTTGAGTCTGATAGTGAGCCTAGAGGCAAAACTGAGTGATGAGGATGGGCTCTGAGGAGTGTCAGCATTATCCTGTATGGTCAACATAGGATTAGTTTCCCTAGGTACCAGGAGATGCCAACATCCCAGAGGGTAAAGGTGGTGATGCCTCTGCCACAGTGGGTGGGGAAATCTCTTCCTCTGGCAAAATAATCTCATCAGCATCTAGGAACTCAACATTCTCAGCTTCCTCAGATTCCTCCCACACATCTCCATCCCAGTTTATGGGATCCCATTCTTTTCCAATCAGTGCCCTCGCCTTTGTTTCAGATACCTTTCAAGGCTGAGCATTAAACTTACATTGCAGTTCACTCAATCAAATTATGAGGGACTGCATTTGGGTTTCTGCAACCTCAGTCTTCCATAAACCAGACAAAGAAGACAGGAATTTGGCTCAAAGTCATAAAGTTAGATCTTGAAAAGAGAAGGCCATTCAGTAGCAAAAACTTCCCAAAGATCAGTAACAGCTTGCTAGGAGTTAAAGGTTCAGATTCTTTATTAGCCAATGGCCCACTCTGAGAGAAAAAAAATTTTTCCTATCTATTAAGAGTATTAGCACTCTGCAATATTATAAGATAATCACGTAAACAATGAAAAACACAAGCTTTCCAGTTTTCCGTGGCTTAAGATTGATCTCCTGAACTTAAATCCCAAGAAACAAACCACCTCCTTATGTGCTGTCTGTCACTCCCTAAATACAAGCTTTCTGAATAAACTACCTAATGTAAGTAAATGGATACCTCCCACTCTTCTGAAAGGTGTGAGTCACGTTTCATTCTGTCCAAGTCAAACAGAAAAAAAAATAAACACAATAATATAAAACATTCATGAAACAGAAAATGATTCATTTCATAATTTATTTAGTTGATTATAACCACAAAAAGCCCTGATTCTTTACATATTTTCCTTAAAACAACTTTCAAAAGAATTTAAATATACTAAAACAGAATCAAAAATAGGCGAGAAGCTAGGTAATATTTAAGAGAATTCTTACCTCTTTAGCCGATTCTGATTTGAGTTCTTCTGGGTCCAATACGTCTACCTTGAGTTTCTCAAAATTCCCTCGGAATTCAGAATAGATTTGATCATCCACTTTGGTGAGTTTCAGGAACTGTGGGTCAACTGATGAAATCAGCTGCCACAGAGTAAAACCACATATTGACGCTTGCCTCTAATTTCCTACACTTCTACCCCTCACCCCCACTCACCAGAAACCCTATGGTTCTCAAGGCAGAAGATTTCATTAGGATGTATTAACATCTATGCCTTGCATGAAATCATCATGAAGTTTTAAAAGGCTAGATACTGTACTGCAATCCCTTCCACCAATTTGGGAATCAGATCATTTGGCCCTAGTACTGCTGGGCCATTCCTCTCCATGGGTTGTTCATTCAGTCAACAAACAGTTATTAACTATCTACTTTTCATACCTAGGCACTCTTCTGCCAGGCAACCACAAAACACTGGACAGAGAAACACAACTCTTCATTGTCAAAATAAATTCACTTCTACCCCCAAACTTTGCAAATATGATTTATGCTAATTAAAACTACCTCCAAAACATAACTGTTCAACTTGCTGAAAACAGTCCTTAGCAGAGTACCACACACTACAATCATATTTTCAATTCTGTTTAATGATGAAGACAGACAACTCACCTTGTAATACACTTCAGCATGCTGCATTGCTCTCATAGCCCAAGCCATCTCAATATCTGGCTGAAAAGGAGTGAGGAATGCCACGTCAGTAATCCTGCAATCCTGCTACTGAGTAACAGACTAAAAAGTCTGTGGATGTTTAGTTAACGCTCAAAAGGACTGCCAACATTGCTGTTACTGTCAAAGGATAAAAACTGGACTAATAGACTTGGATAATACACTAATTCTTTTTTCCACATGACAATCAAAACAACATATTTACACAACATAATAAACACCAGCAACTAATCAAAGTGTGGAAGTCTACATAGGGCAGTAGGTAACTTGGCTTCTCAGAACTAAGTTAAATCATTGCACTCGTTAAGGAATATATCCACTTACACCGCTTAGTTGTTATAAGGACAAAAATAATGAACGTGAAACCACTTTTCACTTTTGCATGTATGTAGCATGTCACAACCACTCAACTCCCCATCTTGTAACACCTAGAAATGAATCTGTCTCACAAAGCAGGCCTCGTTACAAGTAAGTCTTACCAACCACCTATCACTTGTTCCGCTGCAATCTCCCACTACAACAGATGCATGGATCTACTTCACAGACTCCAGAAAAGACTATTTGAATGTGTACCTCCATGCCTAGACCATGCACAAACTTCACCTACCTGCCAATCCATGTCCTTTGCCCACTTACACTTTGAGAATTCAGTTCAACCTCCACTTCCTCAGTAAAGTCTACGACTGCCTCCGTCCTCAGAGGACCTTATGCCCTGACCCATTCTTATTTGATTCCCCGGTGCCACAAAAAAGACAAAAAACAAAAAACAAAAAAAAACCTTATTTGATTGTTGCACTATTCTCATCATCCTTTTGTTTCTCAAAGTACATCATATGCTTTCCCCATAAATGGCTAAACCAAGGAGACTACAAACTGTGGCTGCACAATGGAATCATCTCGGGAACTTTAAAAAATACTGATTCTCGCCTCCCATCTCCCAGACATTCTGCTCTAAACATAAACATTC
>RJWM01049713.1:0-11017 GCA_004363535.1 Dasyprocta punctata
TTAACTTTAACTTATCAAAGAAAATATTGATAGGCTAGGCAATTTCCCATGGGATAATCAAAGTCATGCATTAAAGTGAATACTTTGTTATATAAACTTTTGGTGAAAAGATTTAAATTTCCATTATTAATTATTTTAAACTGTCTACATCAGAAAGTATATTATTATAATCATAGTATGAATGAAAATTTATAAAATGTTCTATGGTCTCTTTGATTTTCTTTATAATATAATTTAGCAATTAAAATGTACTGCTTTATTATTTTTCCTATTACAATACTGCTATTAAAAAAGAGTAGGTATGTTAAAGATACAGTTGCTATGTATTACATAGCCAAAATTTTATTGATTTAATGAAATTCCTGATAATGCTACAAAATTGTAACAATGGTTAAAATACTTTTGTAATATTTGTTTTACAAATACCATTATGATCATGAGTAAGTCACCATCAAACTTTCAAACAATTTTTTTTATTACTGTCTAGAAAATTAAAAGTTACTTGCAAATGTATTTCTCTCACAAAACAAACAACTGCCTAAGTGCTACGGCTATCCATGTAGATGTGCCATTGTTTTAACTGGCAATGATTCAACATCTGATAAATCATAATGTTCAGCAATCTGTAATAATGTTTTCCTTAATATAGTCTCATTTTATTTTCTTTAATTCCTACGATTTTACTGTACTAACACCAGGTGAACTCAACTGTCAGAGATTGCATAAAAAGAGAGACAAAGATACATTTCATTATTTGCTAGAATTTTGTATCAAATTATAAACAATTTGAATGACAGTGAGTATTTTTAAACAGAGTTTAACTTTTGTTCACGTAAGAATGTACGAAGACCACTATGAAAGGCATCCAAATCGGTAGTCATTCCCACTGATGGCTCTTTTTTGTATGCCAGAATGAATCAGGCACTTCTGAGTAGGCCACTTGCAAATAGTTGCAAAAAAACAAAATGAAACAAAACAAGCGCCAGTCTTCAGGGAACTGTTTAGCAGTTAATAAAGTACTTACCCTAAACAGAAAGGAAATCATCTTCAAATATACATGTTCATTACCAATGTTTTGATGATAGAATATTCTTTTAAAATTCTGCAGTATTTCTATAATACTAAGTGTACTCTTTCAGACTCATAACACACTGTATTATTCTGACTGTTAATGTTTCTGGGGATGGACGTCAGGCCTTCATGTATTTACTTTGAAGGTAGCTTTTAGTTCAAATCTTACATCCAAATCTTAAAATAATTGTATAATCTTTAAAAATATGTTGTCTGTTTGTTTTTTGTTCTTATTGCTACTTTTCTCTTTTTTCCTCCTTGGTCATATTTACAACATTTTCCCAAGTATATATATAAAAAAATTCAGTGCATTTTCTAAGATTTTGTTTCATTTTGAAAGTATGAGTAAGTTCCGGGTCAATACTGAAGTTTAAATAAGAAGGCAGATAAGATTATAATTATGAAACAGCTGTAATTGTGTGCCAGGCTTCAGTGTCCAGGCAGGGTTTTCATTTTAATACTGTGTAATACTTATGGTACAGAGATGCAAAGTGGAGAAAATCATTTCCTGAGTAGTTCTGCAATGCACCATGATTTAACTTATCCACTAATAGTAAGGAACAACAGCAAAACAAAATAAAAAAATTAAAAATGTGCGGACCTGTTGCTCTCCTTGGTGCTCTTGTCTTTTAACATAAATTTATATGCATTGGCCCCTTAAAATTTTAGAGCTCACACTATGGTATATTGGAATTTGTTTTGTTTACTACAAATATTGTCAGATAGCACTGTCCGTTCGAAAGTTAGATTTAATTTCCTATTGTGAGGATTAGCAGTTAGCTCGGTTCTCTTTATGCACAACTTTTCTGATCCTTTATAACTTGTTTAGTGTTGAAGGTAATTCTACAAGCCTTGTTATCAAATACTGTAATTTTTATGACAAACTTAAGTGAAATAAAATATGTGCTATACTTTATCAAGAGATTTTGCATCCAAATAGAAAATGAACGGAAAAAATTTGTCGTTTCAAATGGCATGCCATCTTTGTTTAGGAAATCATTTCACTTCCGGGTTTCAATTTTCGATATGCATAGAGAACTGGAAATGTGGATATAAGCAGCACTTGACTGGCTAGTTCCTGCAAGTCATCCTGAGCAACATTCAAATCAAAATGATTCAACTGGAGTCTGTCTCAACGCCCATCATTCTGGCTGAGAACTGAGAAAGATCTACATGATATGAAAGAAACTGTATGAGAAGCTAAAAAGCCACCCACATTACTTAATTTGCAACATATAATTTTTGAAAAGTACCTGAATATTTGACAGAAATTATACATTTAATGTTTGGGGAGGCATGTTTTTTTAAACAGAAAATTAATTAATGCTTATTTGTGAATTAAATATGTAATCACTTTTAATAGCAGTGGTTCGCTTTGGATATTAGCAACTCCTTCATGGTCTAGAAGAAACATATACAATATGGCTAATATTTTTAATATTGAGAAAGTTACAAAGAAACAATTCTAAAAATAATCAATTATTGAAAAGTTGTCAGTCTTATAATATGTAAGTAGACATTTTGGAAACTATGAAAAACTATTTCTGCCCTAAAAAATTGTTAAAACTCAACAACTATTACAACAAACCCTACTAATTTGTTTCCTCTTTTTTTAAGTCATTATAAATCTTATACTTCTGCTAAGGGACTACAAATATGTCAGTAAAATATAAAAATAATTGTAAGAAAAATATATTTTAAAGAGAATAATTAATTTTGCAGAATTTCTAACTTTACCTGAAGTGTATCTTTTGTTTTTCACATGGAAGGTAAAAAATAAATACATTGTATCTTTAGAATAAAGAAGTGGAAGATATCTGAATCTCTGCAAAAGAGTGTATGTAACCTAAATTTATATATGTTCATTTTTCCTTAACTTCACAAAGTATCTTACTCAGTATTAATTGATCACTTATATCTTATTGGTTAGTTTTATCATATAGATAAAGTCACCAAAATCTTGGGTTGCATATCAAACCAGGTCTCTTCTCAACAAAAACAAATTAAAACGTCAGTGAGAGTTAATAAGAAAAGAAATCAAGACTTTTGCATGAGTTAAATGTTCTAAGTACTTCGTCAATTTTTATGGGCATGCACACATTAATGTAAGAAAACAAGGAAACTGTATTTCTTTTTATGATATGAAATATTTATGGCATACATACAATATATACAATGGATGTTCACTTAGGGAATATAAATTCATTTCACATTCACAGTAATACATCATAATTAGTAAATGAAATATTCTTTGCTAGAGTATATTCCAAAGCCAAATATAAATAATTTTCGGTATTCAGACATGACTCCATTCCATTCTGGCAGATACTCCAGAGTTGATCCTGTAAAATTGTGTTAAATGCATTCTGGAAAAATTATATTTGATCAATTTCTAATTTCTTATTTTTTAGCATAAGAAATTTACTATCTTTTAGCATAAACTTACAGTACAATTTCATTTTTTATTTAAAAATTAGTGTCTCGGGATATATGGCATAACAATGTGTCTGTGGTAAGACAAAATAAATGCGATTTTACATTTGCTGTATTACAGATATAAATAGGGAATATTGAGATTTATATCTGCTTTCTAGTAAATAGATTGATAAAATTTATATAGGATATTCATGAACAGGAAGAATTTGGCTTTTCATAATAGTGAACTAATAACTCAAATTCCCATGAAATATTTTTTTCATATTAAAAGGACATGATATAGTTTTTATATATATATATATATATATATATATATATATATATATATATAACATCTCTTTGTATTTACTTACCACAACTAAAGTCAAGAAACGCAGAGTTCAATGGTGATGCATAATGAATTCAAAGCCCTTTCAAAAGTAATTGCCAGGATGTAGTATAGTCATTTAAATAATGTAACTCTTTTAGTCTACTTTTCTTGGTCATTTACTGACAGTGTTCATTTTCTCTGACGACCAGTTACAGGAATGAGGCACTGAGTAGCTATAAATTTTAATCTCTTCTAAAACTGTGTCACAACGTGTTCCCACATCCTTTATAAATAGTAGGAAGAGTCAAAGAAAGTTAATGCTAAAATTGTTATTTTTCAGTCATTTTTGAACAGATTTATACACTTGCTCTCTACACCAAAAACTGATCTTTATATTTACAAGTAATTATTACATGTCAAAGGAGCACCAGAAATTTTGCAACGTCTGAATATATTAAATAGTCCTGGTGTAGCAGAATTTATGATATTGAATAGAGTTATGATATGTTTGCAAAAATATTGAATGGTAGGAGATTGTGAGTAGTATGATTATTGGAATAATGAAATGTACGTTGCTCAAATTACTTCAAAGAGGAAAACCGATCAGTCTTCAGGTTTAAGAAAAGGTTCAAGTTAAGTTGAATTTTTAAAGACAAATGAAGAGGACAGATAGATGAAAGAGTGCAAGCATTCTAGAAGTTTAAGCAAAGGAGCAGCAAATCCAAGAAAGCAAGTTTTCCTTTGACATGAGAGTTACCCACAAAATGAATTTCTTGTTGGGGACTGATGAAGTGGTGGAACATAAGTTGCATCCAAATTAAAAAAAGAGTTATGAAAAGCAGTTTTCAAAAGTTGCCCCTCTTTTTTCCTCAGAAGGAGGGACTCCTCATAGCTTTGAGCAGAAGTATGACTGAAATACTTTGTCCTTGTGAGTTCTGTTTGGGAAAATTAACTTTTGCAGGTGGACAGATTTTTCATGATAAGTTCATGGGTATAAAACACAGGAAGAAAAGAAGAGATTTTCTTCAATTAGTATTCTTTCTTCTTGAAAATAATTTGTGTCCTAAATATATTCTCTTATTTCCCTGTCCCTGTCCCTGTCCCTCTCCTTCCTCACACAGAGTATTGACAAAATTCCTTCCAATGGCAAAAACAATTCTGGATTTGCTTTGGTGCTTAATAAGATTCTTCAGAACTTATTTATTTTTATCAGGTACTCTTGTTACATATATGTTAAAATATTTAGTAGCAGTTATGCTTTTTGTGGTTGTCATATCAGGGTATATTTATTGCCTGAACTTGTGACCCACTCAGCTGCCTCTTCGAAATGGGCCCTGCTGGTCTCAAATTGGCAATCATAATTTTAATTGCTTTGTATTCTACAATGTGCCAAGCACTGTGTCAACTACATTTCATGGACAGCATATTTCATCTTTATAATAATTCTGTGTTGCTTATTTTATACATGAATCCACTGATTCCCAAAGAGGCCAATAACTAACTTTGTTTCACACTACATCATAGATTAATGACTGGAAGAGTCTATATTCTATGTTCTTTCTTGCAGTGACTGTCACAGTGATATAAAGATTGATTGACTAAATACATAATTGATGAGGATAAAGTCTTAGGAAATTATGCAAATCTAAATAAAGTTGACCTTATTCAAGATGATACCATATTTGTATGAATAAGATCTCTAAGATGGTGAGTGGAATACTTGTAGAAAAACAAATGGAGAAGCAGTAATGTAGGAAATTTAGAAGACAGTCATTAGAGAAGTTCAAACGACTTTTCCTCACATCAGCAGTAGTGCATAACCACATTTTAGATTTTAATTTTACAGTGATTATTTTGATTATGTAACTTTAAAATCTACTTTGATAGTTTTTGATCAAGACCCTCGGTGTTATCAAACACAAGTATGACCTTTTTATACACTTCATGATCTGTCACTTTATGCAACACTTTTTCCTATAATTTTCTACAGATCACCATGGTCTAATTTCCTCCTCAGAAAGAGCTGGCTTAGTATCTCATTAATAGAATCAAAATTACACCCTTCGTTTCCTTTTTCTTTATCCATTAACCAACTCATAAACCTGTCTAAATAATGCAATTCATTATGTATTTTCTTAGACTAAGAGATTAAACAGTTTGAGGAAAAAAAACCTGTAAAATATTTTGGAATGTTACAACTGTGATATCATTGTTTGCAGTTGTAGTAGAACTCTCTAGAGTACTTGTCAGTGGCATTTTACAAACGTGCCTGTGCCGCTTTCCCATGACAAAACAGTGATAGTAACTTTAATAGTCTCTCTGGCACCCTGCCTTTATCTCAGCATTGGAACAACTTATGACTCTCTTGACCCAATAATCGCTGTGTTTCTGGATTTGGCTAGCCCTTTGGCAATGTTTATTAGGCCTCTCCAGTTACCTTTTTTAGTTCATTCCTCTGTCCTTGTGACTCAACCCATTATTTAGACTGTTAGAAATCGTCAGATAAATTGTTATGAACAAATAAATAAAATTCTTATGCAGTTAGTATAAATAATATTGACAACAATATATGTAACTGGAAATGAAAATGAGATATTGTATCTGAATATAGGCCAAGGAAGATGCAAAAAATAGACTTACAGAGACTGAAGGTGAATTCTTGAAATAATGCTGAGAACTGGCATAGAAGCAACAGTTTTTGAGTAACATTTGTATCTGATCAAGGCTTCATATTGTGTTTTATTGGGAAACAGCACAACAACGCATTCTTTAGTTTGTTTAAAGAAATAAGGGAGCTTAACCATAAGAAGGAAAATAATGGCTTTCTTGCAGAGGTGTATGGGTCTTTAAATTTTACAGTCTTGTGTAGCATGGGATATTTGGAAGATAACATAACCTCTCTTTAGGATGAAATTGTTGAGTATTGAAACTCTCATATTAATAAGAACTTCCTCTTGAAAAAAGGAGAGCTTGAACAAATACCAGGTATAGGGTAGAAACTGATTGTGCTAGCAATTTCTTAATCTTTTTTTATTATGAAGAGACTTCTATAGAATCACTGATTTTGTATTCAATTTTTGGGTATACCTTTTATATATCTTTCTGTATCTTCCAGATATTTACTTAAAGTATATATTATTGCCTTTATATTATGAATCTGGTGATATGTATTTAGAGGATTAAATTTTAAGGCCATTTAGTATGTAATAGAATAGAATATCAACATTAATTTTTTAGACCAATGTCATGTTGGCTTCTTGCATTATGTTTTACCAACTAAGAATAAGACGTACATATTTCTTTGGAAATTTAAGAAAAGCATGAATAGAAAACCTAGTGAAAAGGCTTAGCAGGTACTAATTTATCAATATTTAATATTAAGCCACTAATAACATTTTTAAATGACAATAAGTTTCACATGAAATGCTAGTTAGAGTTTAAAGAGGATAATAGCTTTAAAATTCTCCAATAAATGGGTGTAGTTTGTTTTATAATTTATGAACTTTTAAAAATTAGGGTAAAATTAATAAAATTTGGGTTTGGGTCATTTACATTTACTATACAAGTTTTGGTAATTAACATTACCTAACTATGTTGTGATATAATAATTTAATTTTAACTTAATAATTTAATGATTGATAGGTATGGTATTGCAAATTTAGGTCTTGAACACAAAATTCATTATTTCAACTTTTCATACATTAATTTTATGATGGTGAATTGTAATAAAACGAGTTATCAGTGAGATCTTTCAGGAAAAATAGAATATATCTCCCATAAGCATTCTTTGACTATAAGGAAATGATGGTTATTTAATGTTTTGTTTTTAGTTTTGTTGTTTTGTTATGTTTTGTTTTGCTTTGCTTTGCTTTGCTTTGATACATTTTTCTCACTGTGCAGTATGTGCTGGCCTTGAACTCACTATGTAGCCCAGGCTGGCATCAAACTTGTGGCGATGCTCCTGCCCCAGGCTTCGGAGTGCTGGGATAACTGGCATGCACTACACCCTGAAAGGTTTTTGTTTTATCTTGACGCTTACCCTTCAGGCTTTCAATTGCCTTTACCTGATAACTTTTCAAAAATAACTTACTCATACCACCACCAATTCTTGTATTATTTTTTTTTCCTTTGATGAACCTAAAATGCAGATAGATTAAATTTGTGCTTATCCAAACTTTACTTATTATCACAGTTTACAATCTTCAAAAAAAGATCCCCATTGAAATGCATGCAAAGAGTGGCATTATATGATGTTCCTTCATTCCCACAAGAAAATGACTTTTTCCAAATGAAACTTCAAAATGATTATAAAGAGTACCTAGTAAATTCAGCCATGAATTGTCTGTATCCAGTGAAGTAAATAACATTTGAGCTATGTGACTTGCCCTTTTTACAGAAAACTAGATAATTTTATATGATAATTGAGAAACTACTATTTGTGTCAAGAAAGACTCTGAAAGTCATTAGTCTGTGCAATCACTCCTCTAGCCTGCCTACTAAAAGATGAGACCGCTTTGACTTGCGAATTTATGTTGAGTGAAGTAATGGGTCTAAAGAAGGACTGGACTAGACAAGAATAGACTGTGTTGTACCTGATAGAACAGAAAAGAGCAAGTTTTAAAATACATTAAGTAATATGAGCAAAAAGAACTGTGGTAAATAGGGAGTTGGAGAGGATGTCTTGGGAAAAGTGGCTGAGAAAGTTTTGAAAGAAGTAGAACTTTACAAAGAATGAAATACTAAAAATTACATTTTAAGAAGTCTTATTGTAGTTAGTATGACGTACTTTCTAGCCCAACATTGTTAGAAAAATGTGACCCTACTATTCAAGAATTTGGACTGTAAGGGCTGTGCTTGTGTGTGTGTGTGTGTGTACATAGGCCCAAGGATGTACATGCCCTCATTAAATTCATATTAACCTCTTAGCCTCTAAAGAAGAACATAGAAAGATGACTAGACAAGTCCATGACACAACAAAATATTTGAATTAAAATGAAAACCTAAGAACACATTTTACTTGACATAAAATCTAACAGAATTATGATATCTGTGTGTATATTTGTCTATGCATATAGTTATAAATATGTCATATACTAACATGAGCACTAACTTTTAATCTTTTATTTAATTACATGAAAGTTTACAATCACCATTACTTTAATTATTAGGGTTCTTTGAACAAAAGTATCATTACTGTGTTAGCAAATTATGCATTGATTTCAGATTTTTAAACTAGAGGAGATAATTACACTCTTATTTACTCAAAGTTTGTATTTTCTCCTTTCTTGTAAATGGAGGTAACAGAAAGAATGCACAATTTCAAAAATAATGTTTAATTTTCTCATTCAAAACATTTTCTAAATTATTAAAGATTTTAATGTTATTCACTATGTTATGAAAAAGTTTTGTAAAACTTTAGTGTACATGAGTATCAAACTGAAAGCATTTCTTAAACATGTTAGCCTAAACACACAGATTTAAATTTAGAGAAATTTAAATAAAGGGAAATGACGTACTTTCATATTAACCAAGAGAAAAATATATATTTGGCTTCCTTTTACTTTTATTAGATGGGTAAATTAAACCTTATAGCTTCTACCACTCAGGGAATTGTGCATTTGTCTTAAAAGTACTGCTTTTACACATTTAAAGACACTGGGATGTCAAGATATCAAGAGGTATCCGGTATTTTAGTGTGTGATTCTGAAATCTATGACAGCAAACATTGTCTCTAAAGATATACACTATTTTTTCACGCTGAACATGTGTACCTGTTTGAAATATTGGTAGATGAATTTAGCATGTAATTTCCTTACCTGGTATACTCCTGTATTTTCAGGAGAAATTATTTTTCCACTATTGATTTTTATTATGTATTGGCATATAATTTAATAGTGTAAGTAAAACATTTATACAACCATTCTTGTCTTTCGGCTTATGTTTGCATTATGCTTCTAAAACTGAATTTGTGCTGTTTTTCAAATTTAAATATGAGACAGTGTAGGAGTCTCTTAGCATTAACATGGAGTTGCAGATATTCACAGTAAGTTTGAAGTTATGTGACAAATAATGATCAGAAATTTTACTTAAGCTATAATTCAATTAGAATTCAATGTGAATCAATATAAATCAATTTGAAAAGAGGTTTTGTTGACAAAGAAATTGCTCAAGGCCAGGACCATCTACCTAGAAAATGCATTTCAGTATTGCTTTGTTAGTTTTTACTTCTTGTGTAGATATTTAAATTATGCTTGTTCCATTAAGAATGAGTTAAAGAAACAGAATTAACACTATATATTTTGGCGGGAAATGACTTAGTGTTAATTTAGAGCACACAGACAGTGTGCCAGGGATGTAGCTCTGCAGCATAAGTTCCTGCCTGGCAAGTGGAAGGTCCTGAGTTTGATTCCCAGTACCAAAATAATAAAAAAATAAAAATAAAAATGGAGTACACAGACAAGTCAGAAGTGCCATCATGAGCAGGTCTTACTAGGATCCTGGAGACACACTTAGAACTCTCATAAGTGGCCCATTAAGGGAGGCATTCTATCGCTTTCAGACAGGCAAAAATGCCAGGAACCACCACTACATTAATTTAATTCAAAATCACAAGATTGTATTTATGATCAAAAATTTTGCCCCTACGTCTAGATCTGAAATCCATGATATCTATGGAGCTATTTTCTGGTTGCTGGAAGAGTATGGCAGAAATAACTTCATATATCCAATACTGTAACTGATGAAAGATAGCTGAAGCTATCAGTGAGCTGGCCTCTGCTTTATCTAGTGGCTTTGATTCTTGTGGACTATATCTAATTTTTGAAATCTATTGCATTTAGAACTGTAACTATGGGGAACTCTTGAAAATACTGATTTCCAAGCTCAGAACTACAGAAAAGCAGAATAGAAAGAGATAGGAATAGATGCAAATGGCCTTTGATCATATTTTACCAACCTGCTTAAATTAAATTTCAAAACTGAAGAATTTATAAACGTCATTCTGATATAGGAAAAATGATCCCAGACCTCCAAATGATATGGGGGAATGAAACTCCCAACCTACTATACGTCTGGCGCGAGTTCGTGTTCTCTAAAATCGAAGAATGAATTTTAGGAACGACGGAGGGTAAGAGCAAGATATATTTATTGAGGGAAAGAAAGCTTCTGTCTGAGGGACAGAAGGGGGCCTGAGCGGGTTGC
>RJWM01049714.1:0-11017 GCA_004363535.1 Dasyprocta punctata
TTGGATATGGAACTCACATCTAAATAGAAATTCATTTTTGAAAACTAAAAAAAATTCACATTTATGTACTCCTTATACATATAACCTGCAGGCAATTTTATGCATCATATTTTCAGTGTGCTTGGTTTTGACAGTAACTCATGAGGTAAGCTGTGGAATTTTGCACTAGTGCCATCGCTTTAGCACTCAAAAGCTTCATATTTTGGAGCATTTCAGATTTCAGATTTTCTTAGGATGGGTGCTCCATTCATTTAGTCTTTTGCTGCTTCTCTGAGTATCCTACCCCACCCCTCACTTTTCCTCCCTGGGATCCCTTCACAAATACACCCAGATGCACATAAGCCTTTGTCTCAGACTCTGCTGTTAGGGCACCCAGGCTGAGACACTTACGAGTCTGCCTTCCTCCTTGCCCATCATCTGAAGACAGATGCAAATCTAAAGATTCAAGTTGCATGTGAAGTATTGAACATTGGTACTTGCTCACTTCCATTGGATAGATTTGACCTTGAGAAATGAGTGGTCTTGAAGTTATTTGGAAGTGGGCAACAGAAACTGAAACACCTGGGTAACTTTTTGTCAGAGGGAGACCCTTTATTACTGAGGCAGGCCAAAAAGGTTTGGAGCTTGTGCCCACAAGTAGCTGTATCCCAAAGACCCAGGCTATGGTTTGTTTAGATTAAATGACACATATCTGTAGCACAACTCAGGGGCCTCTTCGGTGGCAATGATGCCAATGTCACTGGGATCTTAGACCTGCACAGGGGCTACTGGACATGCACATTGTTTTTTTTAGCTTCTGGGAATCCTACAGCCATCAGGAAAGCTAGCTCAGTGGTTCTACAAACTCTCCCCTAGACTGAAGGCTTCAAAATCAGGAAGGGACACTTTAAGCTTTTCTTAAAAGAAATGTGGTAAGATATACATAACATGCAATTTACCATTTGTTCATTTTAAGGCCACAATTAAGGTGTTCACAATATCTTTCAACCACTATTTATTTCTAAACCTTTAACCTTAAGCAACATCTCCTCATTCCCTTTTGCCCCAGCCCCTGGAAATGCTGATCTACTTTCAGGTGCCTGTCCTAGATCCTTTGTGTAAGTGGACTCACACATGGTCACCCTTTGTGTCCTCACGTTTCATTTAGCATAAGATCTTCAAGCGTCACTGAGGTTATGGCAAATATTAGCACAGCCTTGCTAATTTGCCTTCCCTATGAGTCAGCAGAAGCCATGCTGGGCCTGGGAGGGGTAGCAAGAAACCTGTTCTCCCTTCCCGTGAGCCTACTGGTGTGCAGGCTGGGAGACAAGAACACCCTACCCTGCACCCTATAGGCAAATGGCTGATTCAGAGGACAGGCTGAGCTGACAGCAACTGAGGTACAAAAACAACTTAATGCTTGTATTGTTTGATTGACTTTGCAAGCCTAAGTCTGGTAGTCTGAGTGTCTATTAAGAGGCTTACAATATGCAATACAGTAAATACAGAGGGTTTCCTTCTGTCTTGATTTTGAAAACCAATATTGTTCTCACTGATTTGTTTTGTTCTATTTTATTGTTTTGTTATATTCAATGTTTTGTCTTGATTGGTTTCATTCTGTTCTGTTTTGTTTGATCTTACTACGTCTGATGGTATGGGCAGCAATTTTGAAGATAACGAGAGGCATTGTGGTAACCATTGTTGACTTCCTAATATTCTGTTCTGAAGACCTGTATCACTTTCACTGTTTTGTTTTGATTGGCTTCATTCTGTTTTATTTTGTTTGGCTTTAGTCTCCTTAAAATACACTTTTATTCTTTTGTTTTGATTGGTTTTATTCTGTTTTGTTTTGTTTTGTTTGATTTTATTTTGTCTGATGGTATGGACAGCTATTTTGAAGAAAATAAGAGACATTATGGTAGCCATTGTTGATTTCCTATTATTTTATTTTGAAGTCCTGTATCACTTTCATTGTTCTGTTCTGATTAGCTTTATTCTATTTTGTTTGGTTTGGTTTTATTCTCTTTAAAATAAAAAAAGAATAGCCTTTTTTTTCTAAGGCTGAATGTATTTCACGCATGTCAGTGCCCTGTATTGTTTATCCGTTCATCAGCAGACATTTAGATGGCTTCCACACTGATGCTTCTGTCAGCGTGGATGTGCAGATTTTCACCTGAATCTCTGCTTATTACCTTTGGGTGTCTGCCTACATGTAGAATGGCTGGATCAGATGGCCAGTCTGTGTATGCAGCTGAGTGGCTGAACCATTTAGCATTCCTATCGGCAAGGCGCAAATGTCCCAGACTCTCCAAATCCTCACCAACATTAGATGTTTTCTTCTTTTTTAAATAATAACAGACTTCATGGCTTTGCACACCTGGAGTAATGAAAGGGTGCCTCGTCTTAATCTTTATTTACCCATGACTGCTTAGGGAGCTTTTATGCAGACGCATGGCCCTGAGCTCCAGCTCTGGGACTTGGGCTGAGTGGAGCTTTCGGCCCACGGACACAGGCCGGACTGTCACCGCTGGTAGAAACCTATGCTGCAGTTCCTAAGATGACGACTGGTCTCTGGGCACCTCAACTCTGCTTTCTAGACAAGCATGTTCCAATTCACAGAGTTTAGTCACTCACCTTCCAACCAGCATGTGTGACTTACGGTCGCTGCTGTGGCTGTGTGGCGTGTGTCCCACGCGTTGTGTTCTGTCCCCTTGTCTCTATTTCTCCGGGTCACTGCGCCCTTGTCTCCTCCTCCTAGAAGCCTTGGGAGACCGTCTCCATCCCAGCCTGAAGCGGGGGCCCCTCGGAGCTCTCGTGGCTCCTTGAACTTCCTCAGTGACAGCGCCTCATATGCGCGTCGTTTCCCGCGTGCCTGTCTGCGTCCGCTGCTCCGCAGTCCTTGAAAGCTCCGGGCATCCGCAGCCCTGGTCGCTGAGGTTCTCCCACGCCTACTGCTAAGAAAGCCCCTCAGCCAACGGCAGTTGGGGCTGACTTTCCGTGACAGCGACAGGACCCCTGAGAAGAGCAACTCCTAAACAGGACAGGCTTTCTCTGAGCTGCGATGTCAGGCGTTTCAGTCCGGGGTCGGTCGGCCCGGCCGCCTCGGCCCGTGGTGGCAGAAGCACATGGCGGAGGAGGCCTGCTCACCGCGCAGTGGCCTGGAAGCAGAGGGAGAGACGGGAAGCGCCGGGATCCCCACGCCCCCTTCGAGAACGCGCCCCAGTGACTTGACTGCCTCTAGCCAGGCTCCCCCTCTTAGAGGTTCTCCTGCTTTTCCCCAGCCCCCCGGGCTGGGGGCCGGGCCTGTCACACAGAGACACAGCGCAGTCCGCCCCTGACCTCAGGAAGCAGGGCAGGCACCCTCGGGCACTGAGTCACACCCGCTAGCGTGCGGAGCCCTCGGTCAGCAAGAGCAAAGAGGAGGGACTCGGGCCCGCAGGGTCTTCACACAGGCCGCGGACGGCCCTGCGAGGAGCGGTGTGGGCGGGGAGCCGGAGGCGCTGCCCAGCGCCCGGGGGACCGTCCCCCCTGTCCCAGGGACGTCCCCCCAGCGCAGTGCCTGCTCGCCTGCGCCTTCTGTGCTCCAGGAAAGCAAAGCCCTGCGGTGCGTGCGCACAGCCACGAAGTCACGCGTCCACGTGCGCACCTCACCCGCCGCGTGGGGAGAGCGCTTCCGCCCCGCTTAGGGTGGGGCTTTCGGCTACTGACGTCTGGGCAGCGCTGGCGGGCGGCGGCGGCGGGCTCCGCGCTGCTGTCCCGAGGTCCCCGTGGAGGAGGCATCCCGCGCCGGGCACCCGCCCCTGGGGCAAGGCCTCTGGGCGCCCAACCCCCAGCGATGTGTCAAAGCTCCTCTGGACAGTGTCACTCGCACCGCCCGGTCCCTCTCGAGCTAGGAGCGAAACCCGCGTCGGCCCTCGGGCCAGCAAGCGCCTCCTAGCGGTGCCTTCTTCCCTTCCCTCCGCGCCCCGGCCGCCAGCGTGGACGGCCGCGCACACGCCGCCGAGGCGGAGCCCAGAGCCCCGCTGGCCCCGGCAGCTCCCCAGCTGAGGCCCCACACGCGGGACGCGTCCCTTGAGAAGCCTGTCCTGCTTGGGGTTTTGGATTTTGTTTGGTTTGGGGTTTTGTTTAACTTGCTTTGAAGTTTTGTTGTTTTTGCTTTGTTTTGTTTGGTTTTTCACTTTGCAGGCAGAGGCTTAAAGGAAAATATTTCTGTGAAATCATACTTACTTGTTTTTGTTTCTTGTGTAAGTGCTAACTTCCTAAAATGTCAACACATGGGCACCCTCTGCACCTATCCAGGGAATGCTTCGTTAGGAATGTTTGATTAATGTACCTAATTCTATTGGAGGTGGGGGACAGCATGCAGCACGTGTCACCTGCACAGCACAGCCGAGCTGGGGAGACAGGAAAGGTCACTCCACGCAGGAGGGAGGGAGGAGGAGAAGCGGGAGGGGAAGGGAGGGGAGGGGAGGGAGAGAGGAGAGAGACTTTTTTCAATAACGAGAATCGAACCAGAGGCTTTGCACTGAGCCGCATCCTCAGCCCCTTTTTTATTTTTATTTTTATTTTTCATTTTGAGACAGGGTTTCCCTAAGTTGCCCAGGCTGGGCTCAAACTTGTGACCCTCCTGAGTCGGCCTCCCAGAGTGCTCGGGTCTCATAGGCCTGTACCCAGCAGAAGAGGTGCTCTTGAGGCACTGATAAGAGGCTGGTTGGGCAGGATCTGCTATGATCTAAGAGTCACAGTTTTTTGTGCCAGATGTAGAGAGAGGGTCCTATGTGAGTCTCACATACCCTTTCCCTGTTTAAATCCTGTTGGTCAAATAAATGTGCTCACCCTGGAGCTGGGCCAGCGCAGACTGGCTGAGGCCGTGTCCAGCAGAGAGCGTGTGTTCCCGCCCAGCAGTCACACCTCGAGTGGGGCTGGCTACCGGGAGGGGTGGCTCTCGGCCCTGCGGGCCCCAGGCAGAGGCAGGAGTGAGACTGGGACCTGGGAGCAAACACTGGGACATCAGCAGCGGAGGTAAAGAGGGCCTTGGGGAGACGGCAGGCAGCACCGAGCCACACGGGCACCTTGGGTCTCCCTGCAGCCCGCGGTCTTGTCCTTAGGGACCTCGGAGCCTGCTACAGATGTTTAAGCTGGAGGCAGGCGCAAGCCTATTTAGAGACAATGATCCTTTGGAGGATGAGTTTTGAGGGGACAGGTCGTTAGCAGGAGCAAGGGAAAGCATCAGTAAGCAGGGGAGAGAGTGGTTTTTGCCCACCTAACAACCATTCCCCGGCTACAAGACCCTGGATTTCATTCCAGTTGATGTGATTACATCTCCCTCTGCTGCAGCAAAGATTGGACAATAAGATCCAAGTAAAGTGAAGTTTGGTAAGGCCTCTGGAGGCCCTGGAGGAGTGAGTCATCTGATAGCAGGCCTTTTTGTATCTCATTTCCCCTCTGGAATGCAGACGCGAGAGCTGGAGCTGCTTTTTTTTTTGTGGCACCGGGGATTGAACTCACAACCTCGCACCTGTCAGACAGCTGCTTAAGTCACTGAACCAAACTCCCAGCCCTGGTTTTTTTGAGGCAGGGTCGCACTGTGTAGTTCAGACCTACCTTGTGCTCCCGTTGTAGCCCAAGCCAGCCTCGAACTCACAACGCTCCTCCTACCTCAACCTCCCGACTGCTGGGATTAAAGGCGTGTGCCTCCATGCCTGGCTAGAGCTGCAGCTTCGGCAGCCCTCTTGGATCATGCTGTAATCAGCATGCGATGATGACTTGGACCAAGGAGGTGGCAAGAAGGACGGGGATAGAATGGCAGGGCGGCAGTAAGAGCAGCGCAGGTCTAGGAAGGCTTCCTCAGAGGGGTGATGGGAATAGCACACTCCGAAGAGCCGGGCTGAGTTGATCAAACAAAGAAATGTTAAGGCAGATATTAATATTTCTGGTCACTCTTGTATATTTACCTAGTTTATTTTTACTTCAACAAATGTGAAAGATAAAGCCAGAGGTTGAAAAATGGTAGCTTTTAGCCATAGGGCCAGTGACATATTTTGTTGGGACTGCAGTTACTTTTACATTTTTTAATTCCTTGTCAAGATTTAGAATGTGAGAGTTTGCATGAAAACCCGCTCAGGGCTGTTTGGAAGCAGGGATTCTCCTGAAGCCCCACCAGCCCTGCAGCCCGCTGCCCTCAAGCAAGAGAGATGAGTGCAGGCAGCGCGCGTGGCCACCAGCTGCCCATTTGCTGCCGGCCCCACAGCCCGGGCGCCGCTGGGTGATCCTGGGCTGGCGTCCCTGTGCCAGAACCCCGGGACCAGGAGGGGGAAGCGATTGTTGACTGCATCCAAAACCTCGGTGCTGATGAATTAGGGGGCTTCCCTCCCCGTGGAGCTCAGGCTGGGGCGTGGTGGGAGACGGAGCCAGGCGGGCTCGCAGCAGGCAAAGCAGGGCCAGCAGCCACGAGGTGTGGGCACCCCCTGCCGAACCTGGGGAGCTGGGGGCGACTGCACACAGCGGCGCCCTGAGAGTGGCATTAGGTCTCCACGCAGACAGGCAGGCGAGGGATGGGTGGGAAGGGACTGGCATGTTGTAGATGAGCACGACTGCTGCTCTGTCCGTGCCGGAGCGCACGCACCTCTCATTCCGGCCTGCAGGGCGGGGCCTCCTGTGAATGTATCGCACGCGTGAGGACCAGAGCGCGAGGAGACGGAGACCAGGCTGTGAACCGAGGGGTAGGGCTGGGTCTAAGACCAAAGCCCAGTCCCTGGCCCCTGGTCTGCAAGACAAAGAAGGAAAACCCGGTGTGTTGAAGCCATTAATCAGCAATAGAAAAGTGTCGTTCTACAGTCACAAAATTGGTGTGGCCAAGTGGGATTATGCCGTCACCGTCACCCTCAGACCTGCTCTCCTGCCTTCCCATCCCTTCACAGCAAAACCTCGCTGTGATCATCTCGACTGCACCACACCGTCACCTGCCGATGACCTGTCCTGCCTCGGCAGGTCTCCCCGGCGTGGCCCTGCTCCCGGTGTGCGCGGGAATGCTGGCTGAGATGACCCCGTTTCTTGGAGCGGCTCCGGGACCCTCAGCTCACCTCGCCTCGGCCACCGGCAGCCACCTGGGCCTGTGTGTCACCTGCCCCTCCTGCTGCAAGGCTGAGGCGGGCCACACACTGGGACCGCCCCAGCAGCTTCGATCCCCAGGGCGGGTCCCCCCCCACCGGCTGCCCCAGCACCCGGCTCCGGCGTCTGTCTGCACCGCGGTCAGGAAGTTTGCCTAACAGCTCTCCTCAGCCATGCCATGCATATTTGGCGAGGATGGTGCCATCGATGCCGGGCTCTCCCGGCCTTCTCTCCCTGTCCAGAAACGCAGGGCTCGGCCCTCACAGCCACACCCGCTCCGCTCTGCTCCTCGGGGTGAGGGACTTGGCTCAAGAACGGGTTTAGGGCTTCCCACGTCAGGGGCCTTCTGGTGCGGCTGCGGCCTCTGCGTCCTGTCCTGTCTGCGGATAACCAAGTGGATCCTCTCCAAGAATCATCTCTGTGAGAAGAGACGGGGCGGAGAAAATATCCTCTCCTTTCTTGCCTGGAAAAGACCGCTGACATCAGCTGCTTGCCCTCGCTGGCAACCACGTTCAGCTGCAGCTCTCTAAGGCCGAGTCCAGATCAGGCTCATTAATGTCGAATGAAGAGGTGGGAAAGGGCAGCCAGAGTTTCCAGACCTGGCCCCCGCTGATGTCTGGCACAGGTGGAGAGTGGACGGGCCCCAGCTTGGAGAGGTCAGGGAGGCCTTGGAGGACCCCACACTTTGCGGGGCCAGTAGCCGTCACAGATATAATTAAGACACGGTCCCTTTAATCTGGATGCCGTCCCCTTGACAGTCACATGGAGAATGAGAGCTGATGGCTAATAATTAGCCCAGGAAAAATATCATCAGGGAGGCCAATCTGGAAGAAGCAGTGTGCCATGGCCTCCCTGGACACAACTAATAAAACCGGTGTTAGCACACATAGCTCATAAGAATCTCTTTTCTGTAAACCCAGGAAAGGCAGGCTTTCTCTCCTTTCCTCACAGCAGTGGCTGCCCGCCAGGTGCAGAATCGCTTGGCGCTGTCTGGAGACGTTTTCGTGTCACAGCTGGGAGAGAGGGCGCTCCTGGCATCTTGTGGGCAGAGAGCAGGGGTACTGCCGAACATCCTGCGATGAATGCACAGGGCTCTTTGCCACAACAAAGAATTATTCAGCCCCACTAGCAGTGCAGTGAGAGAGCCTGCCTTCCAGGACATTTCTCCTTCCAGCCTCCTGCTCAGCCGCAGGCTGATTCATGCCAGCGATCAGTGGGGCTGTGACCGGCGGGGGCTGCCCCACGCTTCTGGGGTCTGGGCTACGAGAGGCTGGGTATGGAGTGCTAGCCCTGGAAAGTGTGCTAGCCCTTTGGGGAGCAGCGAGACTGAGTGCCCTTGTTCTCCCTTCTCGGCAGGCGGTGCAGGAGTCTCCGTGGCCCCAGGACACGCACCCCCTTCCCCTCTCTGCCCCAAACTTGTGAGATGCATTGCACCTCTGTCGGCCCCCGCCCCGTGCACCTGCTCCTCTGCCTCTCCTGGCAAACCTGTTTCTCCTTGGCCCTTCGGAAGCCTTCTATTGCCATGTGGGATAGGAATCCTCCCGGGCTGTGTCTGCTTCCTTTTTGGCATACACCACTCTGAAACGCCCACTTTGAAGGGCAGAGAGAACAGAGGAGGGGCAAATGTCACATAAAGGAATTTCACAGTGTTATCTGGTAGTCCCAAAGGCAATGAGCCATCGCATTCAAGGGCTGGTGCCCTCCTTGCTGGGTTGGTCGGGGATACGTGGTGGTCCTGCCCACGGGTGATGTGAGGTTCCATCTGCTGTCAGCTGTGATACCCCAAGTCCTCCTCACCCCAGGCAAGCCAGGTTGTCAGGTAGCAGCCCTGGGAAGGTTTCTTGCAACCGTTTCCATGCTGGCCTGAGAACAGTTTCACTGCTGCCCGTTCGCTGACAAGAGCCGGTGAGCTGTGTCAAAGTCACTCCAGGAAGAGCGAAGCTGCTCGGCGGAGCTCCTGCAGCAGCGTCTGCCAAGATTACAGACAGCTGTGCCCGAGAACATCTCATCTTTCTCCTCTTATTCTGTGCAATGGGAATAAAAAGCTGCTGATAGTAAATTGTTATTTATAGAAACAAGAAGAACATAGGGGAAAAAAACCCATAAAAGTCCAGGAGAGAATTTGGTATGTCCATACGGTGTATGACAGTTAATTTCATGTGCCAACTTGGTTAGGCCACAAGCCTAGGTATTTGGTGAAACATTATTCCAGCTGATTTTCTCGGGTGAGATCAACATTAAGTTGGTAGACTTTGTGTATAGCATATTACCTTTCATAACACGAGTGGCCTCCTTCGATGGGCTGGGCAGGAAGAGAGCAAGGGCGTAGCTTTCAGGGCAGGGAGGAGTTCCGGAGCCCACCAAGCCTCCACGGTTACGGAGCCGGGTCTGAAGCCCTGCCCCCACCCCAGCTGCCGAAGCTGTCACTTGCGTTTTTCTGGAGAACCCCGACTTACACACCATGCAATGTTAGGGACTGATGGGTTATGTCTATACTTAGAAACCTGGAGGGATTTCCGTGATGTATTTATTATTCAGTACAAAAAGAAATATATGAAAATACATGTTATAAAACAATCAGGTCCACTTGGGCTACAACGTGAGCAAAGCCAGCCTGAACTACATAGTGTGACCCTGCCACAAAAAAAATAGGGCCGGAAGTTTGGCTCAGTGGCTTAAGTGCCTGCCTGGCAGGCACAAGGTTGTGAGTTCAATCCCCGGTATCAACAACAACAACAAAAACAATCAAGTCCAAAAATGCGTGGTGTGTGTTGGCAAACTACCCAAAAAGCACAGAGAGTGTGTGGAGGAAGAGGCGTCTCAACACTGGTTATCTGGGAGGCAGCGGGGAGGTGAGGCAAGCAGCTCGAATGGGACGGGGGAACACCTGTCGGGCAGCACTGATGGAAACTGCAGAGTCCGAATTTCTGTGCTACTGTTAGCAATACGACAGGTAGGTGTGGCAGTGCCTGCCTATAATCCCACACTCTGGGAGGCTGAGGCAGGAGGATCACAAAGTCAGTCCCAGCCAGGGCAGCTTAGTAACTGAGACTCTACCTCAAACAAAAACTAAGCAGCAGCTGGGGACGCAGTTCGGGGTGAAGGCTGTGGGGTCACCCCCAATACAAAAACAAACAGCAGACAAACTTAAATGACCATAGCAAGGTTCAGAAGTTAACATGAAAAATAGAAAAAAATTATGTGTTTTAGAAATGGAAATTGGGGTCACTGGTGTTCTTGATTCTGATAGTTTAATACTATGACAATTTTTTGAAAGCTTCCTGGGTTCCAGACCCAGGGATTCGGATTTGGTAAGCAGGGAGGGCTGGTGAGTGAATCTCCACACCTGCGGCCGGTGTGGGCGAGAGGCCTCTCGGGCAGCTCGGGGACGACTCCAGGTGCAGAGCCACCGGGCTCTCCCTGCCTCGGATCGCCCTCCGGTGGGGGCCGGGCCAGGAACCTGAGTCTTCGGGGCCCTTCCTTCTCCTGTGCCCCACCCCCGGGCCCTGGCTCAGCTGCGGTGCTCTGCTGTGTGTGGTAGCTTCTCCCGAGACCTCGACCCCGGGCTTCGTCTCTGGTCCGGGTTCCCGGCCTCCCTGGGGCTGGTGCCGGCTTCCGGCGGAGAAGACAGGTAGGCGTCTGTCCCAGCGCTCACAGCCTGCCCCCTGCCAGCCCAGGGCGGCTCGGGGAACCGCACGTGGGCCGGTGCCTGGGAGGAGGGGCGCCCCATCTTGCTTTGCCAAGTCGGGAGGTGTGTATGTTCCTCCTTTTTCTCTCTGATTTCCTCTGATTTCGCCTTTTCCTTCTGTCATCTTCTCTGCTTCCCTCCAAAGCCTCAAAGTAATCGGAACAGGGTGTACGGTCACAGCTGGAACGACACCATTTCGGTTATTGTTTTCCACTCCAGGCCCCAGCTCAGGTCCCAGAG
>RJWM01049715.1:0-11032 GCA_004363535.1 Dasyprocta punctata
CCAAGCTCTTCTTGACTTAAAGGTTTGTGTTGAGAAGTTTGCTGTGATTCTGATAGGCTTTCCTTCATAGGTGATCTGTTTCTTTTCTCTGACAGCTTTTAGTATTTTGTTCTTGTGCTGTATTTCTGATACCCTAATTATTATATGTCTGGGTGAAGGATTATTTTGGTTATGGTTAATTGGGGTTCTGTATGCCTCAATTACCCATATATCAGATTCTCTTCCCATGTTTGGAAAATTTTCTGCTATTATTTCTGCAAATAGTCTTCGCCAGTCATTCATATTGACCCCTGCTTTTTCATTGACACCTATCAATCTTATATTGTTTCTCTTTGAACCATCTTGCAGCTGTTGAATTGTTGTTTCCTCGTTATTGAATTGTTGGTTCCTTGTTATTTTTAAGAGATCTTTTCTTTCGTGATCGTAGGCTTCCATGCTGTCTTCAAGGTCTGAGAGTCTATCTTCAATGGAATTTTTCATTTCCTGAATATCCCTTTGAATCTGTTTCCTGCATTCTAATTCTGTCTTGTATTGTTCATTCAAAGTTTCCATCATTTTGTTTATATTCTTCTATTTTTTTATTTTGACCTTCTTTAGATACACATAGCATTTCTTTTATAATGTTTGTCATTTCATTTTTTACCTGAAAGATTATTTCTGATCTGATTTCCTCTATAGCTTCATGGAGTGGTTTCTTTATTTCACTTGCCATCATTGCAGAAAGTTCAGTTGTGTGATTTCCAGTGTCTTCTATGTTAGTGTCTCTGGGTTTGTTCTGGGTGGGCTGGAGGACTGAGACTGCATCTTACTCTTTCATTTTGTCATTTTCCTCTGGTACTTGTGTGGCTGGTCAGGCAGCCTCCCGATGGATTGCACTGGAATGCTGTGCTGGGTAGAGCTTCAATCCTCCAATATCCTTGCGGCTAGCCGGGGTGCACCCTCAAACTATGGCACTGGATCCTTGTGCTCTGTAGTCTGTGAGGCTGGCCGTGTGTTCCCCTGATATACTTTGTTGGGTTGCTCTGGGATGCTGGGCTGGGTAGAGATTGTATCTTCCCTGCAGCTAGCAGGGACACATACCCGGAGCATGTCACCGGGGCCTAGAACCTGGTTGGGTGGAGTTTAGAACCTCTGCAACTGAGGTGGCTAGCAGAGATGCAACCCCAGAGTGTGGCACTGAGGTCTTGCGCCTGGCTGGGTGGAGTTCAGAGCCTCCAGGACCCATGCAGTTACGCAGAGCATGCACCAGAGTGTGGCACCACCAGGACCTTGCATCTGGCTGTGAGGAGTTCAGAGCCTCTGGAACACATGGCTAGCCAAAACGTGCCCCAGTGTATGGTGCCAGGGTCTTGTTCCTGGCTGGGCAGAGTTCAGAACCTCCAGGACCTGCCACGTGGCCGCACCCCAGAACTACGGAGCTGGGGCCTTGTGCTCTGATGGACAGAGCTCAAATTCTCCAAGACCCTACAGCTATGTTGGCTGCTCCCTGATGAGCGGCTCTGGGGCTCTGGGCTGGGCTGGGCTCAGTACCTCTGTGTCCTGTGAGGCTGACTGGGCATTCCCCTGATGGATTGCGCTGGGACACTGGACTGGGAAGAGCTCAAATCCTCCGTGCAGCTAGCAAGGACTCACTCCCAGAGTGTGGCGCCAGGGCCTTATGCCTGGCTGGGTGGAGTTCAGAACCACTGGGACCCAGGTGACTAGGCAGAGCGCACCCCCAGAGTGTGGCACCACCAGGACCTTGCATCAGGCTGCAAGGAATTCAGAGCCTCTGGAGCGTGGGGCTAGCCAGAGCGTATGGTCAATGAATGAAATTTTAAAATGCAAAAGATAGCATTAAAAACAGAACTGACCAATCAGAAGAAAGAATCTACACTCAAAGATAGGTTATTTGAAAATAGAGTCAAAAGGGAAAACAGAATGAAAAGAAATAAAGAATGCTTATAGGATTTACGGGGCAATATCAAAAGGACAAGTATTTGCATTATGAGAGTTCAAGAAGGTAAAGAGATATGGCTTAAAGAAATAAAGATTATTTAAAGAATCAATAGCAAAAACCTTTTCAAATCTAGGAAAACACTAATATCCAGCAAAACAAGGTTAAAGATATCTCATGAAATTCAGCCCAAACAAGATGATACCAAGAAATTATCAAACTATCAAAAATCAAAGACAAAGAGAACATCCTGGAAGCAGAAAGAGAAACAAAACAAAACATGCATGAAAGACTTTCAGTAACACTAGCAGCAGAAACACACAGCCCAGGAGAAAGAAAGTGTGATGATATACTCAAAATGCTGAAGGAAAAACGGCCAGCCAAGAATACTGTACCTAGAAAAGTTACCCTTCAAACACAAAGAAAAACTCAAAACATTTCCCCCAAAAAGTTGAGGGAGTTTACCACTAACAGATCTGTCTAATAAATGCTAAAGCAGATTTTTCCAGCTGAAAGAAAAGGATGCTAATTAGTAACACAAAAATGTACTGCAAGTATAAAACTCAATGGAAAAATAAATACATGATCAAACTCAGAATACTCTGACACTGTAATAGTGGTGCACAATATTTGCATCTTTTGTATGAAGGTTAAAAAACAAACACAAAAGATGTAAGGCCAGCCTAGGCTACACAGTAAGTTCAAGGCCAGCCTGAACTACATAATGAGACTTTGCTTCCAAAGTAAAACAAACAAGAAGAAAAAATGACCAAAATAGCAGTACCAAGTCCATAATTACCTACCAATAATTAAATTGAATATAGATAATTAAATTCTTAAATCAAAGGACATAGAATGTTTAATACATAAACAAAATCCCATCATATGCTGCCTACAAGAGTCTCACTTCACATTTGAGGATATACACAGTGAAGGGAAGGAAAAAAGATATTCTGTGCAAATGAGAGCAAAAAAAAAAACATTCTCATCAAAAGAGAGCAGGAGGTAACTACACCTATTACAGATAGATTTTAAAAACTGTGAAATGAAACAAAGGTCATTATGTAATAGGGACGAATTCAGAAAGCAGACATGACACTTATACATATGTAATATATAGATATATATATATATATATGTGATACGTGCATATATGATATTCTAGTATCTAACACATAAAATAAATATTAGATAAACTGGAGAGGGATAGCTTATAATACAGCAATAGTAGTGGATATCAATACAGTACCAAACTTTCAGCAATTGGTAGTCACTGAGGAAGAAAATCAGTAAGGAAATATTAGACTTATACTATATTCTAAAACTACGAGACCTAACACATACATAGAACATTGCATGTAACAGCAGAATATATGTTCTTCTCAAGCACACAAGAAACATTCTCCAGAATGGATAATATGTTGAACCCCAAATCAAGTTTAATAAATTTATGAAGACTGAAATCATACAAAGTGTCTTTTCTGACTATAATTATATGAAATTTAAAATAGGAGAAATGCCATAAAATTCACAAACACATGGAAATTAAACAACATGCTCCCAAACAACCAATGGAACAAAGAAGAAATGGAAAGGAAATACTTAAAATATCTGAAGATAAATGAAAATGAAAACACAACATACCAAAACATATGGGATGCATCAAAAGCAGTTCTAATGGGAAAATTCATAGCAATAAACCCCCGTGGCAAAGATTTCAAATAAACAATCTTATTATATCCCTCAAAGAACCAGGAAAAAAAAAAAAAAGAAACAAAGCTTGACATCAGAAGGAAGCAAATAATAACAATAAGAACAAAAATAAATGAAAACTAAGCTTTAAAAAAATCAACAAAATTAAGAAGTGTTTTTCTAAAAGATAATCAGACCTAAAGAGGAGACATTATCACAAAAATATACAAGACCGTAAGAAACTACTACAATTTTACAACAACAAATTAGATAACCTAGAAAAGGATAAATTCCTAAAAACATACTGTCTATCTACCTAGGCTAAGTTATGAAGAAATAGAAAAATCCAAACAAACCAATAATGAGTAAAAAAATTGAGTGAGTAATAAAAAGTATCCCATCAAAGGCCGCCTAAGACCTGATAGCTTCACTACTGAACGTATCAAATATTTTTAAACAAATGACTAACTATCCTTCTTAAATTTCTTTAAAAAACTGACTGTGACAGTAGCTTAACTGTGTCAACATGATTGGCTTGGGAGTCACCCAAATGATTAGTAAAGCATATGTCTGGGTGGGTAATGGAAGTGTGGCATTGGGTACTATACATGGTCACTTCCTCCTTCTTCTTTGGTATTGTTCCCCTCATTTCCTGCCCACCATAAACTGGGTAGCATTCCTCTGCCACTCCCCTCCACCACGATGCTTCTGCCTTCAAGTCAAGTCAACCAATCATAGACTGAATCTACTGAAACTATATCCCAAATTAAACCTTTCTTTCATTAAGATGTGTGTGGTGGGTGTTATTTCCCAGAGATAGGAAAACTAACACAATAAGGAAGATGGACTATTTCTACACTCATTTTATGAGGCAAATACTACCCTCATACCAAAGTGAAACAAAGAGAGTATGAGGGAAAAAAAAATTATAGGCCAACATCCCTGAAAACAGTACATGCAAAAACTCGTCCATAAAACACTAGCACACTGTGTTCAACAGCACATTAAAAGGACCACTCACCATGATCAAGTGGAATTTATCCCAGGTATGCAATGATGATTCAATGTACCTAAGCTATAAATGATGGTACTTGTGTTTTTCATTAAGTAGTTTATTACTAACTCAAGAAATACAAATGTAGAAACACAATCTTACTACAAGCACTAAGTCAAGTTAACAGTCTAGACCGCAAATTAACTAGCTGTCTTCCAAATATCACTCAGATCTTCCCAGATCTCTCAGAACCACCCGATTTTAATTGTTACTTCAGTTCAATTTTTCCAGCAAAAAATGCTAAGAACTGGAGTTTCACAAGAACACAATTCAAAGTCACTGATAATATCTCTGAAATGCCAATATTGGGGGACCAATAAAATTCACAAAAATACTGTCCTAATAGCTTTAAAAAGTTACATCTAAAATAACTGGTGGTATATTAAGACAAGGGAATACAACTCAGAAGTATTTATTTATTTATTTATTTTTTGCAGCACCAGGGATTGAACTCACAACCTCGCGCCTGCCTGACAGGCGCGAAAGCCGCTGAACCAAATTCCCGGCCCTGGTTTTTTTGAGGCAGAGTCGCACTGTGTAGCTCAGGCCGGCCTTGCGCTTGCATTGTAGCCCAAGCCGGCCTCGAACTCACAACGCTCCTCCTACCTCAGCCTCCCGAGTGCTGGGATTAAAGGCACAACTCAGAAGTAAAAGAGAATGAAGTGATAATACATGCAATGATATGGATGAATCCCCCCAAAATCAGGCTGAATGAAGGAACTCTTACATGTAAAAGTCATATCCTATATGGTTCTCCTATCACATTCTAGAACACAAAAAACTGATCTATGGAAAGAAACAAATGAAACAGTAACAATATTTACCTCAGACAGTAGGGTGGAAGTATAGACAGAGTAAAAAGGGATATGAATTTTCTAGGGTGGCTAGAAATGTTCTATATCTTAAAGGAGTTGGGATTACATAGATGTATTCATCTGTCAAAACTCACTAAATAATCTAAATAAGATTTTTGTAAAACTGTACATAAATTTTACCTGAAAAAATATTCATACTTCTACTAATGCACTCTGCTGAAGTATTTGAGGTGAAATATACAGATACCAACAACTTATTTTGAAATGCATAAAATATGAGATTAACAGATTTTAATGCAAATACAGTAAAACATTAACAACTGACAAATACAGGAGATGAGTATATTAGGATTTATTGTACAATCTTTCAATTTTCTGTGTCCAAAACAAAAGACTGGGAAAAATACAAATGATAATCAGAATTCAAAAGAAATTAAAAACATATGTATAAACCAATTTTCTTCTATATCAAAACAATTTCCTTTAATATGCTAAAATTTTAAGCCAGGCGTGGTGGCACATGCCTTTAATCCCAGCACGCAGGAGGCTGAGGTAGGAGGAGCACTGTGAGTTCAAGGCTGGCTTGGGCTACAATGCAAGGCTGGCCTGAGCTACATAGTGCAACCCTGCCTCAAAAGAAAAAAAAAAAAAAAAAAAACAGGGCTGGGAGATTGGCTCAATGGCTTAAGCACCTGTCTGACAGGTGCAAGGTTGTGAGTTTGATCCCCAGTGCCGGGGGGGGGGGCCCTAAAATTTTAATCTGTCTAATCAAATGGCAACTGGACCTATTTTCTAAAGAACAGGAGTTAAGGATGACACTTTAAAATTTAAAATTACATACCCGAATTTCTTGAAGATTATGAAAATTATTTCCTACTCTGACTGAAATCTTGCTTGGTGTATAGCTTTCATCCGACTTGTAGTCTGCATAAATACATAATGTCTTCACTGTTGTTTTTCTTCTAAAAGCAATAAAGAAAAAACAAGATGCACTTTGTCATACACAAGATTATTTCCAAAGCACTTTACTTCTGATGTTAAAAAAAATCATAGTTTACTAAAATGAGTGTTCGAATCAGTAATTTCTATTTCCTTTTAATTTCAACAGTAAGAAAAAGGAAGACTATGTAAAAATACAGGTAAAATTATAACATTTTACTTACAGAGACATTATTGTAGTGGTTGACTGACTGTGTCAACTTGAGACATTTAGAAGCTTAACTACCTACATTGGTTAGCAATTCTACACCCTAGCGGGTAGAAGACCCATCCTATAGTGGCTCATCTCCTGGATGGTATGAAAGGGAAGGAAGGACAGATGAGGTTTTGTTCTCTGCAGGAGCTCTTTGCCTTTGATTTGGACATCATCTCTTGGCTTCTAGCACAGACTCTTCATCTTCTGCCTTGGATCCTTCAGACTTTCAGCATAGATTCTTCAGCCTTCCTTTGCAGACCCATCCACCTGCAGGTACAGACTTGCACAGGGCACTACAGTGAACTCCAGACCTTGCATCCAGAATGCAGGAGTTCTGAGGTTAAAAAGGCGTCCATCCAGACTTCAGAAGAAGGCCTGGGAGACCACATAGTGTGCCCCTGAGAGAACAGTGTGTGAAGCTGCAAGTGTAAAGCCAAAGGTGCACTGGACACACCAGAAGTTTGGAAAAGCCAGGAATGTGGATCATCTAAGAGAACCTGCAAGGATTGAGCAGAGTAGGCATAAAAGAGAAGCCCTGGGAGCTATAACCACAAGTGCCATAGGGGTAGAGTCATGCAAACCCACTGAAGCTCACAATTTGCCACAGATTGCTTCAGATGTTACAGGATTTAATGTTTGCCCTGCTGGATTTTGGACTTGCTTTGGTCCCATTCCTTTGGATTCCCATTTGGAACTTTTGGAATGGAAATGTCTATCTTGTGCCATTGAACGTTTGGAAATGTTTAACCTTTTGTTTGTACAGGGGCTTACAGTGAAGAGTTTACCTTATATCTTGGAGAAGACTTGGGACTTGGACATTTCAGCTATGCTGAAACTGTTAGGAATTTGGTAACTCTTGGAGATGGACTAAATACCTTTTGCATAAAGAGATGTGCATAAATCTTTGAGGGGGCAGCAGCGGAATATTATGCTTTGTGTCTAGAAACGTCCACCCAAACCCTCATGCAGTCATGGGGGTGGGCTTCTAGAATCTGTGATTGATTCATGGTCCAATGCTGGGATTATGGGTATGAGTGCTACACCAGCCCTGGGGTGGGTGGCCAACATACAATATAAGGGAGGGAAAGAGGCTTGCTCCTCCCCTTCTGTTCTTGTTGCTTGTGCTGCTTTCTGACACCATTAACTGCTGCCCTCTGCCATGTGCCACTTTGCCTTGGAGCCAGTTGATTATGGACTGAAACCTGACTATGGACAAACTGTGAGCTAAATAAACCTTTCCTTCCTTAACTTTGGGTGTAGGGTATTTTGTCTCAGCAATGAGAGAAAAGTAACCAAGACAGAATCTGGTAACAGCAGAGTGGGGTCATTGATGTGACTATACCTGACCATGTGGTTCAAGACCCTTTGGGAATGGTTTGTGGGAAGAGTTTGGAAAGGTTCTGAGATGTTGTCTGAAAGCGCAGCGTGGGAATGCTTTAGGCTGTTCTGTATGGGAGATTCTAGTCAGAGCTCAAAAGACCAGAAGGCTGACAGAAATCCTGCAGGTAAAGACCATGCTTGGGAGGTTTCTGCTGAGGACTGCATTGGTTGTTGGACTCCAGATGTGTGTTATGTCTTGTCAGAAAGTTTGTCTGCATTTTGCACAAGTCCAGAGACTTTGCCTGAGACTGAGATTAAGGGTGGCAGATTAATCTGGCAGAAAGAATTTCAAAGCATTGGCATGGCTATTGTTGGGGGATTTTAGCCACATTTATGTTGCAAATAAAGAGCAAAGAGCCCAGCAAAATGATTTAAAATGTTGTAAATTTGGCCAGAAAGAAAGCTCCAATACAGCTGTGGACTATAAAGATAGAGTTGAGATCTCGATTGCTGAGAAGGAACAGGAAAATAGAAAAGATGGCCTGAGGGCATCATGGGAAGTGGTTGTGGGTCTCCACCCTTTGCAGCCTCAAAATTGCAAAAGTGAAAGACTTTGCTTGAAGGAGAAAGTTACACAGCATCATGTTCCAGAATGGTGGCAGAGGCCACACCAGGTTCCAGAATGGCGGCACCTGTACCAGGTTCTAGAATGGTAGTGGCCGCACAAGATTCCAGAATGGTGGTGGCTGCATCAGGTTCCAGAATGGCAGAGGCACAGAGAATCTGTTCCTCAGAATCAGTTTCAGAGAGCTCAGCAATTCAAGCACTTGATCCCTACAGCCAAGAGAGAAGAAATCCTGGCTCCTGCTCCAGCTGGCAACAGACCCTGGCATCATCCACATGGCGTTGGTTTTAGGCGTGTCTTTGTTTCTTCAGACTGGTTTAAAGAAGTGGGGTCTGCTTGCCAAATTGACAAGGGGTGGTTGATTGATTGTGTCAAATTGAGACACTTAGAAGCTCAACTAAATTGGTTAGCAATTCTACAACCTAGGGTGGCTCATCTCCTGGGTGGTATAAAAGGGAAGGAAGGACGAATGAGGTTCTGTTCTTCAGAGGAGCTCATCTTCACCTTCAACTTGGACGGCATCTATTAGTTCCCAGCACAGACTCTTCAGCTTCTGCCTTGGATCCTTCAAACTTCCGGCATAGAACGTTCAGCATTCCCACGCAGAACCACTGGCCTGTGGTGTAGACTTGCACAGGACACTGCAGTGAACTCCAAACCTTGTATTGAATCCTTCAGCCTCCAGCTTACACATACCCTCTACCCGTTTACTCATCCAACTCTGGCTGACCATCATAAGCCAATCTTGTAATTCCTTATACATTTGTATATTGTGTTATATCTGTTTCCTCTAGTAAAACTCTGATTAATACAATGATCAAGAGCTAAATATCAGCAAAGAAGAAACAGCTAAGACAAATAAAGTACAGCACCTTTGTGTGCAAAAAAAAGCATTAAGGATTTCCACCATCTTCAACTGTACATTAGACAAGGAAAGAATTCTAACAAGCTTGGTTTTATTTACTAGTTATTTAATTTCTTATATTAATATTTGAAAATAATCTGCCAAGTGAGAAATTGAGTCCAGAAAGGACTCATCTTTTTAAAATATACAAAGCATAACCTGTTATTTAATGCAAGAACTAAAATTCTGCTCATTTTCAAAACACACATATCATCGGGAAATAAACAAGAAAACAGAAAATTAACCTTAGAATAAAGCAAACAGGCCAAAAAATATAAAAAGTTGTTTAATTTCTAAGAACTAAAGAAAGAGAGATTAAAATACACAGATACCGATACTATATTAGAAAATATTACACTATTTTCAAATAATACACAAATTTGACTACAAAAGGGTACTTTCAGAAACAGTTGACCCACTGATTCAACCTCGAAAAAGTGGAACTAAAAGCACTTAAAAAATGGATGTAGGAAAATATTGATGTGTGATTAAATTGCTAAAAAATTATAAACAACACAAATGTTCATTACCAGAGGAAACCGGTTAAATTGTATCCATTCAATAAAATAGTATAGAACTACAGATGGTACCTGATTTACAATTTTTTGATTTACAATTTTGTGACTTTAAAATATTTATGAAAGCAATAAGTGTTGGATAGAAACCACACTTCAAAGTTTGAATTTGGATCTTTTTCCTGGCTAGCAATGTGCAGTAAGATACACTCTTCAAATGGTAGGTAGCTGGTCATGAGATCACCAGGGTAACCAATCACATTATACATTATATTGTACTATGTGGTTAAACTATGATGTTCAGTAGATTAGGTGCATTAAACACAATTTCAACTTACAATAGGCTTACTGTAAGTGGAGGAGTATCTGTATTTAAAATAATCATGCAGGGCTGGGGATTTAGCTCAGTGGCATCAGCGCCTGCCTGGCTGATGCAAGACTGTGAGTTCGATTCCCGGCACCAAAAACAAAATAAAATAGAATAAAATAATCATGCAGACATATAGTTATGGTAGGAAAAAAGCAGAATATAAAACAGTATATACAGACACACTGCACTTTGGGGAAAAACAAAAATTTTAACCTACATTCAGCTATAGAAAATGGTATGGCCAGAGGCTCTGAACTCGCAACCAGATGCAAGGTCCAGGTGGCGCCACACTCTGGGGTGCGCTCTGCCTAACCGCCTGGGTCCCAGAGGTGTCGGACCCCACCCAGGAAAGCGGAGGCTCCAGCAGCACTCTCCGGGACTGTGCCCTCACTAACTGCGCAGAGGATCCAGCTCTACCCAGTCCTGCGTCTCAGCACAACCCACCAGGGGAAAGCCCGGCCAGCCTCGCAGGACACAGAGGTACTGAACCAGCCCAGCTGAAAGCCCCAGAGCTGCTCATCAGGGACTGGCCAGTGTAGCTGCAGGGCCTTAGAGAACTTGAGCTCTGCCCATCAGAGCACAAGGCACAAGCTCCATTGTTCAGGG
>RJWM01049716.1:0-11020 GCA_004363535.1 Dasyprocta punctata
TATTGCTATTTTCTCTATTATTGTCATACTTTTACCTACATGACTCATGGAATGAATGAAAAATTCCAGGCTGTAGTATAGTTGGCTGTGAACACATGGGAATGTATTTGGTATCACTAATATCAAAGAATCTTATTTTATATATGGAGCACCAAATAAGGCCCAAATAATACATGTAAAATATTACATTTATGTATACAAGAGGACAAGAAGTTTCTTAAATGTGTATGTGCAATTTTCTAAATAATGTGCAATTATTTTTGTGGAGAAGTTGTATATAGAAAACTTTAGATTTGAAGATCATTGAACGGCTCCTTCCAAATCAGTAAAGAAAGTGATAGGTGATTTTTAAGAGCTCATTATGTAGGCATAAGGTCATCACAAAGATGAAATTTCTTTCATGAGCAAATATTTTACAGTAACAGATAATAAGCTTGTTGAACTCCCTGCTGCTTTAAACTCAAAGATTCTAAAAAAAAAAAAAAAAAAAAAAAAAAAAAAAAAAAAAACCACACACACACACACACAAAACAAAAAGACAAAAAACAGAAGACAAAAACTTTAAGCATTTTTCTCTTGGAAAAATTGCTTCAATGAGTAAAGATTCTTATCCACTATCTAACTGTATAGCAAAACAAAGTTATATGCCTATCTGAAAAATTTAAATGCACGTGATGACTAAGCAAATAATTTAAGTTTTATAAAAGTATTTCGGATTTCCACTACCATAATGGTTTATTATGTCACTCTGATCAAATCTTTCATTGAGGAAAAATAGTAAATCTAGAGTGAGCAAAAGTTAATGAGGTATTAACGAAAGTTATTTTTCCAGCTACAATACACCAGGTGTGGTCAAAATACACTATGAATATTTAAATTTTTAAAAAAATATTGCAGAAAAAGACACATTGCCATTAATCCTACTAAAACTATTTCCTCTCCATTGGGACCCATTCCATAATTCTTGACACTTTCCTAAGCAATTCTGGAAGCCATGTTTCGTATTTCTAGAATCTATGGTCAAAAATACAGTGAATGCTGCTGTTGCTGAGTGTCACCCAACAGAGAGGCAGGTTCATGAGAACGCGATGGGGTATCCTCATCCCCCTTATTCACGGGATCTAGCACTGTGTGACTTATGACTCATTCCCAAATTCAAACACCATGAAAGGTAACTATTTTGAATTGATTCAGGATACCAGGTCGTCACAATAGCACAACAAAAGACATTCACGATAAGGGACGTCCACAACTACTTCACAAAGTGGTAAGGATGATAGGAAAAATTTGTTTGAACCGGAGAATATATTTTTGAGACACACATGACAAACATGTCCTTTAGAGTAATACTTTCAGCATGTTTTGTTAATGCCATGCTGGACTAGTGTATGTTTGCATAGTTTTCTACTTAATTTATGTTTTTAGGTTTACCTTGTATTTGTTATATTTTTAAAATATTTGCATACTTTTCAATTGATAAATAAAAGCTTCCAAAAATCAAAAAGAATTATCTTCTGTGTGATAAAAAACACTATTTCTTCTATTCCATTGTAGAAAATGATAACTGGTATCTGTAAGCCACAACCTAAAAATATCTCATTTGTTTGAGTTTGCATAAACATTTGTCATTTCTATGATGATGAAAACTTTAAAAATCCTTTTTACCAGTGTCTTACTTTTTTCATTACCAGAACACAATGCCTGACCCACATCATGGAGGAGGAGGGATCTGTGTTGACTTATGCTTTTAGTCCATATTTGGCTGACTCAAGTCAGGAAGGTATGGTGAAAGGTCCTGGAAGAGAAAAACTGTCTGCATCATGGCAGTCAGGGAGCAGAGAGTGAAGAGACAAGTTGTAGAGGGAGATGTGTCCTACCGGGTCATATCTTGAAAGACCCCTGTATTCCAACCAGGCCTCACCCCCCAGCACCAAAGCCGGTGGAGTGCAGGCACAATTCAGTCACCTTCCATAGCTCTTCATCTGAGTACATGACACCTTGGGGAGACATCCAGATATAAACCATAGTACCTAGCTTTTAGTGCAGTACTTTAGTATTGCCTCTAGTCACTCAGCTATTTATTTATTTATTTTCATTAGATTTCATTGGTACGGTTAGGATATACACAATGACTACATTCATTGTAGAGAATTTGTACTTGTACATGATATAACTTATATTTTTTCCCCATTACCCTACCTTTTCTTCAACCACTTCTCCCCTCTCCAATTTGCAAAGCTATGTTTCCATGTTTTCCCTCTTTTCTCTTTTTTTAAACTTTTCTACTCTTTCCTTTCCTCCTCCCCTCTCTCATTTCCCTCCCCATTTGAACAATTTCCTCCTATTTCAAAATACATGTTCATCCTTATTTACGCTTTCAGTTTGCCACACCAGAGAAACAATGTAGCTTTCACAAGTGTGTCTGATTTATTTCACTTAAGAGTATTGACTCAAGGTGCTTCCATTTTCCTAGAAATGTCTCAAGCATATCCTTCTTTATGGCAGAGTAGTAGTCCATTGTAAAAAATTCTTCTTAATGTATTCACCAGTTGATGGGCACTTGAATTGTTTCTGAGATTTGGCTATTACAAACTGTGCTGCTATAAACATGGGTGTGCATATGTCACTTTGGTATGATGCTTTCAATCCTTTTGGAAAGATATTCAGGAGGGGAATGGCTGAGTCAAATGAAATCTCTAGTCCTAGTTTTTTGAGGAGTCTCCACACTGATTTCCACAGTGGTTGCACCAGTCTACACTCCCTCTAACAGTAGAGAAGCTTTTTTTACCCCCACGGCTCCACCAGCATTTGTTATTGGTTGATTTCCTTATAATAGCCATTCTTTCAGGGGTAAAGTGAAATCTCAGCATTGTTTTAATTTGCATCTCTCTAATGACGAGTGATGTTAAACATTTGTTCGTATATTTATTTGCTGATTGTATTTCTTCATCTGAGAAATGAGTATTCACCTCAGACACTCGTGTTTGGATTGGGTCTTTAAGTTTGTCACCCTGGTTTTAATAGCATATTAGAACTTCTTCTAACTGTTATTTAGTGCCCATAGACCAACATTTCCTCATCACTCCACCTCCATACTCTCCCAACATTTGGTAACTACCATTCTACTTTTAATTCCTGTAAGATCTTTTTAGGTTTCACATATTACTGAGCTCACATGGTACATGTCTCTGTGTGTCTGGCTTATGTTATGCAACATATTGAAATCCAGTTCTATTGAAATCGAATTGAAAAGATTCCTTTTATATGGCTAACTGGTATGTCATCATGCATGTATGTTACATTTTCTTTGTATATTCATCAGTTATCAACTGGTGGGTACTTAGATTGCTCCTGTTCTTTGGCTATTGCTAACAGTATTGCAATGAATACGAGAGTGCAGATGTCTCTTTGGCATACTGATTTTATTTCCTTTGGATGAATAATCATGAGTCAGATGCTGGATCACATAGCAGTCTGTTTTCGATGATTTGAGTAACATCTATTCTGCTTTCTGTAATTGCCTTCTTAGTTTACATTCACACCAACAGTGTGTAGCATTTCCATTTTTTCTCCTTATTGTAGCCAGCATTTATTATTCTTACTTGTTTTTGCAATTGTCATTCTTATTACGGTGAAGCGCTGCCTTCCTGTGCATTTGATTTGCATTTGCCTCATGATTAGTGATGCTGAACTTTTTTCATACACCTGTTGACCGTTATTCTGTCTTCTCGTGAGAAATGTCCAGGTAGGCTGCATAGTTTTCAATCCAGTTATTTGTATTTTTACTATAAATTTGTATTTTTTCTAAAATTCCTTAAATATCCTTGATATAAACTCCACGTCAGGTCCATGGGTTGTAAATATTTTCTGCCCTTATGTAAATTGTTGCTTCAAGCTGATGATTATTTCCTTTGGTATTGATTAGCTTTTCCATTTCTTGGACAAAGTAACTGACAAACAACCACTTTTTGAAAGAGGAGAGGCTTACTTTGGCTGACAGTTCTATCGTTTTCAGTCTGTTGTAGACAGAAATATCATGGGTTAAAGGGTGTGAGAATGGAAAGTTCTTCAGTTCACAAGGCCCAAGAAGTAGCAGTTGAAAAGAGATAGAGAGGAAGGGTCCAGGAGCTAAATATAGTACCCAAGATCATAACTCATGACTTGCTTTCTCATTCTGGCCCTTCTTTCTTAAAAGCCCATGCAGTTATAAACTCACATGTTTATGAACTTAGCACCCTCACAAGCCAGTAACTTTTTCAGGAATCTCTTAACTCAATTAATTTGTCATTCGGACATCTGCCTCTTGTCCACTTGGCACATAATTACACTTTTTGAACTGTAATATCCAAATTAACAAAATAACAAGGTTGTAATTTCATCTAGCATACTATAGCTATCCTGTGAAGACCTGAAGACACACTATTGTTGTCCCTAAAGTCTCAATAATTGCAGCATTGCTCTAATATTCAAATTCAAAATTCCCTTTAAGACTCAAAGCAAACTGTCATCTGTTATCCCTTTAGAAGTCAAAAAAGGAAGTTATATATTCCCAAAATCAAAAGCACAAGGTAAACATTAGTATATTAAAAAAAAAAACTGTAAAGGAATCTGAGTAAAGCAAAACCAAAAACCAGCAGGGTAAACATTTAGGCATGTAGCATCACATACATTCTCTGAGGCACATGGTGATAAGATGTGAGCTCCCGAGAGTTTAGCTGGCCCCATTCTTACATCTTTTGTACTTGAAGCTTACATGACCTTTATCTTGGTCTGTCTCATTACCCATGGTTTTCCTTGGCAAATGTCCCATGCTCCTGGAACTTGCAACTTCTAAGAGTGTCTACTGAAGTTTCGGCTTTACTCCTTAAGGCATCAGGCATTCCCCTTTTAGGGAATTCTGGCAGGGATTCTGATCCCATGCCACATTTTTTTTTTTTTTTTGCACATTTCCCAGTCCTTCTTTGGAAATTCAAATGGAAGCATTCATGACATCACACCTCTTGGACTCTACAGGCCTGCAAAACCAGCCTCAGATAGACAATGCTTCGGTCTGCTGCTAGCTTGACCAAGCCAGTCCCCCTTGGACAATGTGTGCAGTGGCTTCTGAATGTCCAAATAGCTGAGCACATAGAAACAAATTTCAGGTAAACAGCCTTTCTTCAGTAGGAGCCCCATACCGCCATTCTTAAATGAAAGGTAAATAGTTTTATGCTCTTGAACCTCCAATAGGTGGGGTCTTGCTGATTCCTGAGACACCCTTAAAGCATATTTTTACTTATCCTGGTTTAAAGAACTTTTTTTTTCTTTTTGATGATGTCCACTACTTCAGCAACCACAAGCCTTCTGGCTCTAAATTTGCAGATAGGTTTTGTCCTGGATTGAAGTTTAAAAAAAATCATTCTGCTCTTCCATTTACCTCCCAAACCTAGTATAAATCTCGCCAAAAGTAACCAACAGTACCATGCCACAACTTGAACATTTAGCTTCCTTCAAATTTTCACACCATATCAGCTTGCCACCGATAAACTAAACCTTCTCGTGTTTCAGAACATGGACAAAATGCAGACAAGTTGCTTTAATTAAGCATTACTACCTCTAGTCCAATTCTCAGTAGAGTCACTGTTCAAATATGCTACCTCTTGAGCTCAACCTTTACCATTTCCATTTCTATCATCTCTCTGGTCTTAGTTTCCACTAGAATTGCCTGTCAGACTTACCTTTATTGCATAGAAAGTTTTAATTTGATGAAATTTCATTCTATTTTTGTTTTGGCTTCCTATACTTTCAGAGTCTTGTTAAGAATTCCATTGTACAGTACAATATCTGGCATGATTTCCTTTGTTTTCCTGTAGTAGCTTAATAGTTTCAGGTCTTACGTTTAATTTTCATTCATTTTGAACTGATATCACAATTGAAAATAATGAGTGTATAGTTTAATTTTTCTCCATGTGAATACCAATTTTCCAGAACTATTTATTGAAAACATTATTCTTTATTATGTGTTATTGGCTGCTTTGTAAAAACACATGGGCTTCTATACATGGCATTACTTCCAAGTTCTCAATTCTGTTCCATTTTATAAATTTTAAAAGGCAAAAAAGAACAAAAATGATAACACAGAATTTTAAAACAGAATAAAAGGTTAGCAATGGTTAATATATTGCATATTGTTATCTTCAAAGTAGTTGTTCAGATTACAAGATATAGGCATGAAAAAATGATCAAACAATGAAAACACAAAGTGCTCTTTTTGAAGTGATTAGTAGAATAGTTATCTATTATATATATAATATATATTCATATATTCTTTTCCTTTTTTTTCTTTTCTCCTTTCCCCTGTCCCAGTTGTTTTTTCCTTTTGAACAGTTTCTTACCCTTTCACTTTCGCAATATCTATTGTACATTTTGGATCTTATTTACTTTTCAATTTTTTTACAACTAGGGAGACAATATGATGTCTACACATGTGGGTATGATTGATGTCACTTATGAGTATGGTCTCAAGTTGCATCCATTTACCTATAAAAGCCTCAATTTTATCCTTCTTTATAGCTTAGTAGTACTTCATTGTATAAAAATGCAACATCCTTTTTTTTAATCCATTCTGTGGGTGGTAGGCATTTGGGTTGTTTCCAAGATTTATCTATTACAACTTGTGTTGCTTTAAACATGGATGCTTGTATATCTCTGTGGTATAATGTTTTCAGTTTTTCTGAGAAAATACCCAGAAGGGGAATAGCTGGATTGAGTTTGGCAGTCAAACCTAATTTTCTGAGGAACCTCCACAGTGATTTCCACAGTGGTTGTACCAGTCTACACTCCCACCAACAGTGGAGAAAGGTTCCTTTTTTCCCCACAGCCTCTCCAGCATTTGTTATTGGTTGATTTATTGATGATAGCCATTCTTTCTGGAGTGAGATGGAATCTCAGTGTTGTTTTAATTTGCATTTCTCAAATGACCAGTGATGTTTAACATTTTCTCATGTATTTATTTACTATTTGTATTTCTTCATCTGAGAAGTGCATATTCATCTCAGATGTCCATTTTTGGATTGGGTCTTTGAAGTTGGGAGCTGTTTTCCATTGTTTTGTATGCTTTATGCCAGTGTCACGATGTTTTAATTATAATTGTTTTATAATATGTTTTGAAATCAGTATTATTCCTCTAGCTTTCTTCTTTTTTCTTCAAGATTGCATTAGCTATTCGAGATCTTTGTAGTTCCACAGGAATTTTAGGACTGTGTTCTGCTATTTCTGTGAAGAATACTGTGAGTACTTTATAATGATTTTAGTGATTTGATTGATCACATCAAGCAGTTTGGTCATTTCTATAATATTGTAGGGTGTTAACTAATGGTTAACTTGTAACACCCAGCTGAATTGAATCAATGTGGTTCTAGGAATGGAAGGTTAACTTGAGGATTGTTGCCAACAGTATAAAAGCAGAATAGAAGGGGAAGATGATGCTGTTGATTCTCCTGGAGAAGATTGTCATTCTGGTTTTCCCGATATGAACCCAGCTGTTCTCATTATCAGAGGAGCTCAGGTCCTCGCTTTTACTGAGGATGGCTGTCTTTCTCTTTAGGGGAGGGCTGGTCCATACTTTGAGCATAACTTCCTGTCTTCAGTACAGATTTCTCAGCCTGATGGCTCAGATCCCCTATCTTGCTTTCTAACTTGCACCACTGGCCTTTGGGCATTTCCAGTGCAGATTCTTGATACAGACTTGCATGAGACATTGTCATGAGCTCTAATGTCTCCATCTAGACTCATGGAGGACATAGCCACAGGCTCTAGGTCTTCAACTGGACTTGTGCAATACATGCTTTGGCATCTAGGCCCTCAGCTGGATATTTGGCTTTCTAGTGTGTGGACAGATTTTTGTTCTCTTCTTCACTTGACTAGTAGGTGAATGTTATAAAATAATTCATAAATTATCCACATAAATAATCCAAATAAATTATGTGTCCTGTGTTAAATCTATTCCCTTGTAAATCCTAACTACAACAAATACTAATACTTCCGATCTATGAAGACTTGGATGTAATTCAATTTATTTATATCTACTTCAATTTCTTTCATCAATGTTGTACAGTTTTCATTGTAGAAATTTTACCTTCTATTTTCCTTCTGTTTACTATGTTACTTACTTTATGTTTTAAATGTTAATGTTTAAATCTGTTAGTTTCATGTTTCATGTTTATTCATATAAATAGTACAAGCTACAAGTTTCAAATAATTACTAATTCAAGTAAATTATAGATTGAATCATATGTAGTTTTGAAATCCTATAGAGTTTGTTACAATTTCTTTGTAGTATATTTGATGATGTATACTTTAATAAGAGTTGATTAGAAAAAAATTAAATTATGCTGTAAATTTTATTGCTGTTTTAATTTCAGTTTATTTATAGCTTTATTGCATTATGATTTGTCAATTGTTTTTATTTCATGTGACCAGATGTTCTTTTTTGGGACATAATGTGTTACAATTCTATATGAATTTTTATGTGCACTTATAATTGCATGTATGTTCTGATAGTTCCTTTTGTGTCCAAGTGAACTATTTTAGACAAAAGTTATACTAAAGGTCCTCAATGCTATTGTGTTTCTATTGTTATTTCCTGCTGTGGTAACTTTATTAAAAATTGATTATGCTTTATTTACTCATAATTTTCATACTTCATTATGATTTGAGATATTTAGGATTATAAAATGTCATCTTTTGTCCTTTTTAAAATCCTATTGTTCCAAATTCTACCCTATCAAACACTGAAGCCTGGAGGTTTACTTAATTTTGGTAGGATTTTGTCTGCTAACCTTTCTCCATTTTTTATTTTAAGCCTTTCTGAATCATTTTGTTGTAAAGTTTAAAATATTTTATCTAGCCATGTAGTAGGAATCTATTCTCTAAATTAATTTGAGAATATTTTCCTTAAAAATGAGAGTTAAGTTCAAGCCTTCAAAAGTTTAAGACTTTTGTATTTATTAATATATTTGATTTGATGGGTTTCAGTTCTGATATACTATTCTATGTTTTACTCGTTATGTTTTATTTTGTGTGATCTGTTTTTATTTTTAAAAATTGGATTGCTTTTGTTACTTGAAAGGATTATGTTTCTGTTCTAGTGGTATTAGTATATTAATACTTACCCTTCAAATGTTTTCCTTCACCTTTGAAACTCAGTTTAGTAACCTTAAATATTTTTATTTTGCTTCCACCTATTATCTATCAATGTGGTATTCTCTTTGTTCTTTTTCCATTGGGGAAGGGTTGTTTTATTCTAAAAATTTCCAAATATGTACTATTTACTTTTGAATTTAAAAACTTTACTGTATATGTCTTAGAATCCAGACTGAAATATTTGTTACTCAATATTTTCTGAAATGCAATTTTTCCGTAACTTTCATATGTTAAGAACAACTTGGTGATATGCAAGATTGCTATTTTTAAAGAAATTTACTGTCTTGCTTTTAATAAGATGTTATGTTAAGAAATAAAATTCTGAAATGGCTTACTGCTTCTTAAAAATAAATAGAATATTTTATTCAGAAGCTTGGAATAGTTAAAAATTCATTACAAAAACCTGATTTTTTTATTACATTTCTCTGATGGTTAGAGAAGTTGAGAATTTTTTAAGGAAGGTATACTATACTTAAATGTACAAACACATGTTTATAGACACCTATTCAAAATAGATAAGCTGAAGAAACAACCTAGATGCCTATCCACTGATGAAAAGATGAAGAAAATATAATATATTAACTATAATTTATTATATCTAGTATATTATTTATGTATGTGTATATATATTAGAATATTACTTAACCATGAAAATAATGAAATTATGTCATTCTCAGGAAAATAGAATGAAGAAGAAATCATCATATTAACAGACTTACAGAGTCAAATATCACATCTTTTCTCTTATATGAGAAACCTGGATGAATGAATGAATGAACAAATGAATGAGAGAGAAAATTAAACCAGGAGGTATATTTTGGGGGATGGAGAACAATCAGGAGACTGGAGGAAATGGAGAGGAAGACAAAGTGGTTTAAATTGATTAAAATACGTTAAATGCATGTACGACTTCCTAAAATAATCCCCACCATCATGTAATATGAACATTCTCTAATAAAATACATTTTTTTAAAACTTGAGAGGTTTTTGTTTTTTAGATAAATTTTAGAATTGAGTGAGTTTGATCCTGAGTACAAAAAAAAATAGAATTGACTTCTATGCTTGATTTTTCCCAAATGAATAGCAAAAGTGAAAATCAGGTACTTTTTATTGTGAGGCGCCCTTCTGGACTCATAGTCTGAAGGTTAGTTCTAATCTGGTTGTCTGTGCAATCTTTTCTACCACTTTCATTTCTTGTCTACTTCATGTCTTTAAATGAGTTGAATTTTCTTGACTCCCTGACTTCCCATCTGTGATTTTTATTACGTTCTTGGTCTTGTCCATGCTCCCTTGTGTAACCTATGACGTAGTTTTCTCATCTGAGAAGATTTTCTCTTGCTTTAATTTCTTTCCTGAGTTGAAATTTCATTTCACATTTGCCTGGCATTTATCCACTTTTATTTATATGTTTCATTCTTGTTTGATTGCTACATTTTAACTTTCTGCTATTTTGTAGTCTTTTTTATAAAAAGGGACTTTTCAATAAAGTTATATAAACTGATCTGTTCAAAAGATTGTTTCTCTCTTCTTAATTTCTTCCTGAAACTTTTTATAAGGTTGAGTTTTCTTTTCCTGTGGTTTGGATTCTTTATGTATTGGTTTTTCCTGGACCCACACAGTACGGGTGATGCTATGAGGATGAGTACTAAAGGGGCTTTGACATCATAAGCAGGATATTCATACATTTTTTTCATTATTGTATTGTGAGGCAATTTCTTCCACAGTGGAAAATCTTTGCTCTGGTATCTTGAGATATTTTGTTTTTACCATTTTAGATTTTCCTGTTTATCTTTGCCAACAACCTGCTGAAGTTTACATTTCTCTTATAGAGTACTTC
>RJWM01049717.1:0-11015 GCA_004363535.1 Dasyprocta punctata
TTACCTTCACATAATTTTCAAATACGTTTCATTTTCTTCTTTCTAGCTCCTGTCAGATGAAAAGTTCTGAGTTCAAAGGTCAAACACAAAACCCAGGACAAAAGGACACGTCAGTGGCTCAATTCTCTTTAAGAAGGTAGATGGCCACTCAAAATATTTTGAAATAATCCCTATTCAAAATATTTAAAGTGCTAAGAAATTATTTGTTTTCAATAATTGTTATGTTATGGCTGCAAGACTCTGACCTGAGGATACTCAGCATATAGGGCAAGAGGACATGGGCTCTGAGGTACAGTGGCCAGCAAAACCTTGAGAAACAGTGACCGGCAGCACTTGGAGCTGCACAGATAAAAGCGCCCCGTCTGCTTTCTGAGTGGTTTCTGGTTCTCTCTAAGTTCAATGTTTAACATGTGGGAAAGTATTCTCTTAGGAACCACAAATCTTGCATTTATCCTATTTATCTAATCTCCCCATAAGCAGGCCAAGAGGCAGGGAGGGTGGTGGCCCCTCCACTGGCATTGCTGATACCCCTTATTTTCCCCCACTGCCTCCTCTAGCTGCTTCGTGATTTGGTAACTGAGAGGCCCTGGCTCACCTGAAGAGTGGCTGGCATTGATTTTCCATTTTTCTTAGCGATGTGCTTAAGGATCTTCATGGCTTTCCCATTTTTGTTCTGGGAGATCAACCACCTTGGAGATTCGGGGATGCACCTAGGACACAGCATTAGTGAGGAGAAAAATCTTGCTGAAACTCTCCAACCCCCACGATTATGTGATGGGATTTCTGTGAGGATCACGCCCAATGAGGTTTGGTTAAATCAGCAAAGGGGATAAAGAGTGTGTTGGGACTTGTAGTACTTTCCTCCTTCAAATCCTGACTTGACTTGGCCTTTAAGAAGCCTTTGGGCTCCCTCTGCGGAGATTTCTAGAGGGTGTAAGCTGTAAAAGTGGGTATAGCTGGCCCTCCAGCTGTGCCGGAGGGAGGAAAGGAGGTCTGCCAAGGGGTCTCAGGCTTTAAAGGGCAGAAGGGGTATCAGCGTGGAGGTGGGGGCATACAAACCATCAAGGAGGAAATAAAGTATATATAAAGTGTGGTCAAAACGTATGACCATGAATTTTTTTGTGTTTTTTTGACACAGGGTCTTGCTATGTAGGTCAGGCTGGTCTTGATCTCACTATGTGGCTCAGGCTGGCCTCAGACTCCCAGCAAAACAGTCTTCCTGCATCGGTCTCTCAAGTGCTGGAATTACAGGCTTGTGCTACCATGCCCAGCAATGAATGTTTAAATTTTAAAAATTTATTACAGTGAAAGACACATGGTCATGAATCTCCCTCAAACACTCCCCCTTGCTTCAAACACACTCATCACAACACTCTTGCCACTTTCTGAAGCAGTTCTGGCAGTTCTCTTTCATGACTTTAGTCGCACTGTTGTGGCTGTCTTGATGTCCTGAATTGAGAGAAACATTTACCTTTCATGTAGGGCGTGGCTGAAGCTGGGGCTCAATCACGTGCAGGGCTGGAGCAATGCCAGCCTCAAGAACACAGAGTGCCTGAGGCAAGTGGCACAAATAAGCAGCTTTAGTCTCAAGTACACTGAGTGCCTGAGACAAGCCGCATGGATAAGCTATCAGGTGGAGTGGTTTCACGTGATACTCCACCTCCCAAGTGTATAAATAAACACACTGCAGCCATTGGAGCTCTTACTCCTCCCCCGTTCCCCTCCCCTCCTTCTCCTCCTCCTTCCTTCATTACTTTGCATCAGGAGAGAGGGCTCCATAGGGCTTCAGTTTTCTGTAATCTGATGCTTGTCCTTTTTTCTGCATCCTCTCACTGTCTCATCCTGAGAACACTGACAGCTATGCAGGACGCGGCACCTTCATAGTCATTTTGACTTTGGGAAAGATTCAGAGGTTGCACGATACTTGATGTGGTGAATGAGGTAGATGAAGATACACTAATGTTTTTACAAGCCTGTCTTGCTGTTGGATGCCACTCAGCAGCAACATTTGCTGTATTTTTGATCACACTTGGTAAGGACACTCACAAAATAAGAGTTGCAGAACTGCTTCAGAAAGTGGCAAGAAAGATGGGATAAATGCATTCAAAGTGATGGGGAGCATATTCCAGGGGATTAATGGCAATGCATCTTTTACTGTAATAAAGGTTTTATTTGTTTGTTTGTTTGTTATTAGAGACACATTCTCACTATGCAGTTCAGGCTGGCCTTGAACTTACTATGTAACCCAGGCTGGCCTCGAACTTGCAGTGAAGCCATCTTCCTGCCTCAGCCTCCCAAGTACTGGGATTACAGGCATGTGCCACCAAGTCTGGCAATAAAGTTTTTAATTCAAGCATTCGTTGTATATTTTGATCACACCTCATATATATACATATTATACCAAAAGGTGATTTCCCAAAGAAAGAAGAATTTGAGGTCAAATGGTGGTGGCACATAAAAGCCAGACAGCATGATTTGAGCTAGAATCTACCAGTGATCAGGAAGCTCTTGCAAGTTCTCTAAGCATCAGCTCTGGATTGGCAGGACTTGAAATAGCCAGGTTCAAAGTAGCAAGAGTTGGAGGGGTGCGAAGGAGAAGCTGGCAGGTCACTCTCACAGCTCGGTAGCCCTGGTTGGGGTCCTGGCTTGGGACTGAAGTTGTTAAGAAGTGGGACCAGCAGGGCCCAAGTGGGTGTTTCTATGGAGTAATGTGGGGAGATAGCCAGGAAAACTGATTGGTTAAGACTCCGGGCATGACCAGGAGCATATTGTGCTCAACTGCAACCAATCCATTACTCACACTGTGACCCTGCAGGGCCATTTTTCCAGATGACATGTTCCCCGTGAAAAGCTCCACTGCCCGCCCTTTAGGAAGTACAGGGTCTGCTTGGCCAACTGGTATCTGAGCTGCGGCTGGGGCAGCTAAAGAGGTGAACACTTAGGAACCAGGTCTGGGTAGGTAAGAACCTAACCAGCCCACAGGTAGAGAGTCAGGGTGGACTTTGAGCTAACACATATCACTAAAGAAATGTTTGACAAGCTGGGCGTGGTGGCGGATGCCTTTAATCCCAGCACTTGGGAGGTTGAGGTAGGTGGAGCGTTGTGAGTTCAAGGCCGGCTTGGGCTGCAACAGGAGTGCAAGGCCAGCCTAAGCTACATGGTGCAACCCTGCCTCAAAAAGCTAGGGCTGGGAGTTTGGCTCAGTGGCTTAAGGGCCTGTTTGGCAGGTGTGAGGTTGTGAGTTCAATCCCCGGTACCAAAAAAAACCAAAAAATATTTGACAGAATAAAAATTAAAATAATTTTTTTTGGAGAATCAGCAACATTGGATAAAAATGACAGGGGTAGAAATACTGGCTCAATCCAAAGTACTCTGAATATAAGCTTTGGGTTTGTTCTACAGTAAAGTTGCTTGCTTCATAAAATAAAAATTATACTAGTTCAAGCAAAGGCCAGTCAGTCATCTACCAGGGTCTGAGGCAGGAGGCTGCACCACAGGACCCTAGTGTCACCTGACCTCAAAGAGTTGACAGCATACTGTGCCTGTCAGGCAATGCAATGACAGGGAAAGTGTTGGTGTCAAGAATTGGTGATGTGAGAGTTATAGAGATGAATGCACAGCTCACGAGCATGAAGGAGCACCCCACCATGCCCTGGGCCTGTGCAGTCACCACAGGAGGCTTTGGGCATCAAGGACTGAACAGGGCCTCCAGCGTCTGTGGCTTCCATTCCTGTCTCTGTGCTCTGTGACTATAAATTCCTTTCCCCTCTTTTGGATGATGTGACCTTGCTCTTCTTTGGTCTTAGTTCCTCTTCTTTTGCTCAGCTTTCAAAACTTGGTGATTTCTTGGATTCTGGCCCTATCTCCTTCCTCTCCCAGCTCTATTCATTTCTTATCTCATATGTCCCCATAGCAACAACAAAAACATATATAAAATTAACTGCAATTCCAGATCTTTAAATTTCACTGGTTCCTGGATATCTGCTTGTGCCTTCCCTTTAGCACCTCAACTTCAGTGTGTGCAAAGCTTGTTTCATCACCATTCCTTCCAACCTACTCCCCTTTCTGGATACCCAACAAACATGCAGGCACTCAAGCCTATACCGGATACCCGCTCCTTCCAGATTTCCCCATGTGGTCTGCCACCAAACCCCACCATTGCCACCTTATTAGAAATATACATATATATTCTTTTCCCCTGTTCTTCCTATACACAGCTTCTTAGTTTAGCCCCTTGTCATATCTTGCTAGGAAGATTGCAATAGTTTCTAACTGACCTCCCTCCCTCCATTCTTTCCCCCAGAAACCTGTTTCCTGTTATGTGTCTCAAATAGCATTTGAAAAAGTGCACCCTTGTCATGAAATTCTGTATATAAAATTTCAACTTTATTTTATCGTGTGCCAAGTGGCAAAAAGTGCTCAGAGGTGGCCAGAACTTGAGTAACAGACAGGCTTGGCTGGCAGGCTGAAACATTAGGTCTTTATTCATAAGGGAATCAAATTTTGAAAGACTTGTAAACAGGGGAGTGACATGAAGAAACTGCATTTTTATTTATTTATTTATTTTTTGGTGGCACCGGGGATCAAACTCACAACCTCGCACCTGTCAGGCAGGGGCTTAAGTCACTGAGCCAAACCCCCGGCGATACTGCATTTTTAAATTTCTGTATGAAGATTGATCAGAGGACAGTAAGCAAATGTCTGGATGAGCAGGTGGGACACAACTGGAGCAATTTAGCTGAGAAAAGAGATTTCCCAGTGGGAATGGGACAAAAGGGTGAACTCAGGGGAGTAAAAATGAGCATGGAGAAGTAAGGGAGATGAGGATGAATCTCAGGGTACAGTGGATGCATCCACATGGTGAAGCCCTGTCCTCTGCTGTGGAACATGGAGGTGGAGCTCTTGGAGTGTAGTTGGGTTTAGATGAAGGTGACATCAATGATGAGATTAGTGTCCTTGCAAGAATAGGAAGTGAGATCAGAGCTCTCTCACTCTAGTTCTGTGAGGACACAGGAGAAAGAAGATCTCTGCAAGTTTGAGGTGGGACAAAAAAAGGTCAACACCTTGACCTCTGACTTTTTGATAACTATGGGAAATGTGTTCACTGTTTAGTCACCCAGTATGTAGTGTTTGTTGTAGAATATTGAGTTAAGACACAGAATTTTACTGGCTTTTGGAAAACAAGCAGGTCTCTTGGGAAGGGTGGAGATGTTTAATTTTTAGGCAAGACAATTATGTGAAAAAAGAAGTTGATATGCCCAGGAGGGAAAAAAACAAGTGGATTTGCTGCACAGGAGAGGGATCTGGTTTGATAATCCAGAATTTTGTCTGCTTTATTTCAGACACGTTATGGTTTTCTAATAGTTTCTGCCATTTTCCATGTGTTTCCTTGGGAAATAGATTTAATTTGCTTTGGTAATGGTGATTGATTGATGTAGTGCTGGAGTGCCAGGATGACCTTATTTGGGATAATGGGTGCTGTGATTGATTGGGGATGTCTGCCTTGGTCATGGGTGTGGGGAAGGGGTGACATGAGTGCCATGCTCATCCTTCTCTATCCTAAAGCTTCCACCAAGGAGGAAAAGAATAACAAGAGCAAGACTGTTGATCTCTGAAGAATCTGTAACTTAAATTGTATTAAGTTTGCTGGATGCTAATTTAAACACCAAATAAATTATCTGAAATGTGAGATTCAGGTCACAAAAATCTTATGCCCAAAGACAAAAGACATTTCATTCCCATTGGGGGAGCACGTGATTTTCATCTCTGAAACTTGGAATTGGGGTTACTGTGAAACAAACCCGAAAAATGAAGGAAACCCTGGAATTTAGAAGTGGAGTGTACATATTTTAACAAAATAAATGACTACAGCATATTTCCTTTTCATTCTAAATGGACTTACCAGTAATAGAGCAGGAAGCAGAAGTTGGGCAGAGTGACTGCAAGCTGCAGCCATCTCCAGTGGGGAAGGACATATGCTACCCCTGTTAGCACCAGGAGCCCAACGGTAAAGGCGACTTGGTAAAAAATCCCCACTGTTCTCCGATAGCTCGGTCCGACAAATTCTGTAACTGCAGAGAGAATCCAAAAGGACAACACATTCAGCACCACTGTGAGCTGCTGTTCAGCTACAAAAAAACTAGAATGCCAGCCTCAAATGTATGCAGTAGACTCTAGAGTTTTCTGTGCAACTCTCTAAGCTATTCAAAATGTTCTTTGGGACTTATTTTGTTATAGTTATTGTGGCTGAATTAATTAATAGAAATCCTATAACCCTATATCAGATTTAAAATCAAAGACTTGCCAATATGAGCAAAATTGTTTGTAGACTTTTTTTTTTTTTTTTGTAATGGGAATCAAATTCATGCTTGCCAGGCAGGCGTTGGGCCACTGAGCTATATCCCTGGCCTGACAACTATTATATAAATGAACACCTGACTGCAACTTGTTCTCTTGCAGGGTAAACATTTCTTTTGCAATCTTGTCTCTGTGCAAAAGGCTAAAAACCGAAAAGTGGGTTGGAATCTGGCAGTACTGACTGCAAAAGCACATTTTGCAGTTTCCAGGAATTTTGGAAACTGGTTGTTAAATTTATTATTATCTTGAAATCAGTAATGATGGGAGTATTTAAACCTAGGAAGTTAGAAAAAATTGCAAATCAGGGCTTTTTACCTTGCAAAAACAAATTTACCAGCACAACACTCACTGCACATCAGTTTTATCCATCCTGTGACTGTACTGTGGCAGGTGTATAAGGCCTATGTACATGGAACTAGAGGATACTCATTTTTATATGACAGATACAGTAGCATCAAAGTTCCAGATGCTGCACAAACCACAATTTTGACTTTAAATATTTGGCAAATATATTAAAGGCTTCATTTATTTACAAACCAAACAGAAGTGTACTCTAAGTTCTATAAATAACTGAATTATTTGAAAGTATTTAAAAGCAGCTAAATAAATTGATAGAAAGGAAGGAAGGAAGAAAGGAAGGAAGGAAGGAAGGAAGGAAGAAAGAAAGAAAGAAAGAAAGAAAGAAAGAAAGAAAGAAAGAGAGAGAGAGAGAGAAAGAAAGAAAGAAAGAAAGAAAGGACACTCTACCTAGCTCCCTGGGACTGGGAGGCCTTGGCCCCCACCAAGTTAAGGCAGAGGCTCCACCCGCAACCCCCAGGAGGCCACCCTCCCTTGCTGAGCACAGGATCCAGCCTACTGGGTCCCGCAATTCAGCGCAACCCAAGAATCAGCGCGACCCTCAGGGGAATGCCCGGCCAGCCTCGCAGGACACAGAGGTATGCAGCCCAGCCCAGATCAGCCCAGGACCCCAGAGCTGCTCATCAGGGACTGACCAACATAGCTGCAGGGCCTTGGAGAGCTTGGGCTCCCCCCACCAGAGAGCAGAGCGCGCGCGAGCTCCATACTTCAGTGGAGCAGCTTGTGTGTGCAGCATCCCAGAGCTCGTGGACCCCCGCCCAGCCTGGTTTCTCCTGGCACTGTAGGCCTGGGACTTGCCCAGGCTTGCCCTGGCACAGCTGTTGCTCTGAACTTGCAGACAGACCTAGAGTCTGGGTGGCGTCACACTCCAGGGTACACTCTGCCTAGCTCCCTGGGATCAGGAGGCCTTGGCCTCCCACTCAGTTAAGGTGGAGGCTCCACCCACACCCCCCAGGAGGCCGCCCTTCCTTGCTGAGCACAGGATCCAGCTCTACCGGGTCCCACGACTCAGCGGGACCCACCACTCAGTGCGACCCTCAGGGGAATGCACGGTCAGCCTCACAGGACACAGAGCCACATAGATTCTAGAAGAAAATGACAAAACGAAAGACCAAGAGGCAGTCTCAGTCCCCCAGCCCACAAAGAGCAAACCGAAGAGATACTGAAATGGGAGACAGTGGGAGTCACACAAATGGACTTTCTGAAATGATAGAAAATGCAATAAACAGCTTGATGAAGCTATAGAGAAATTCAAATCAGAAATATTCTCTCAGCTCAAAAATGAAATGAGAATCATTATTAAAGAAATGTTGTGTGTATCTAAAGAAGAGCAAGACAAAAAAATAGAAGAACTTATGAAAATGATTGAAACCTTGAATGAACAATATAAGACACAAACAGAATGCATGAAACAGATGCAAAGGGAAATGCAGAAAATGAAAAACTCCATGGAAAGTTTGAAAAACCACTTAAATGAAGCTGAAGATAGAATCTCAGATCTTGAAGACAGCATGGGAGATCATGGCCATGAAAGAAAAGATCTCCTAAAAATAGTAAGGAACCAAGAAACAACAATTCAACAGCTGTAAGATGATGCCAAGAGAAATAACATAAAATTAATAGGCATCAATGAAAAAGCAGGGGTCAATACTAATGACCTGTGAAGACTATTCACAGAAATAATAGCAGAAAACTTTCCAAACACGGGAAGAGAATCTGAAATATAGGTAAGTGAGGCATACAGAACCCCAGTTAATCATAACCAAAGTAAATCTTCACCCAGACACACAATAATTAGGGTATCAGAAGCACAGCACAAGAACAAAATACTAAAAGCTGTCAGAGAAAAGAAACAGATCACCTATGAAGGAAAGCCTATCAGAATCACGGCAGACTTCTCAACACAAACCTTTACGTTAAGAAAAGCTTGGAGTGAAGTATTTCAAATCCTGAAAGAAAGCAACTTTCAAACCAGATTGATGTACCCTGGAAAACTACCCTTAAAATTGATGGAGAAATAAGATACTTTCATGACAGAGAACAACTTAAGAAATTTATGGCCACCAAACCAACACTACAAAGAGTACTGAAAGACACTCTAGAAAGAGACAAAGATAGCCACAATCTTAAGAACAACAACCAAAGGAAACCACTAAGCAGGGCAAATAATTAAACAGAAAATGTAGAAAACCAACAACAGAAAGATATCATGACAAGGATGAGCCAGTACATATCAGTTTTATTAATCAATGTAAATGGTCTCAACTCACCAATAAAAAGAAACAGACTAGCAGAGTGGGTTAAGAAACAAAACCCAACAATATGCTGTGTACAAGAAACACATTTCACTCAAAAGGAAATTCACAGACTAAAAATCAAAGGCTGGAAAACAATACTCCATGCAACAGTAACCCAGAAAAAAGCAGGGGTAGCTATTATGTTTGCAGACAATGCAAACTTCAAACCGAAAATGATCATAAGAGATAAAGAAGGTCACTATATACTTGTTAGGGGAAAACTTCAAGAGGAAGAGATTACAATCATAAATATATATGCACCGAATATGGGAGCACCCAACTATGTGAGACAATTCTTAATAGACATGAAAAACCAAATAAACAATAATACAGTTATAACAGGGGACCTTAACACCCCATTGTCACAGAGAGATAGATCAACTAAACAAAAAATCAGCAAAGAAATAGCAGAACTGAATCAAGCTTGAGAACAAATGGACCTAGTAGATGTATACTGAGTATTCCACCCATCAACATCAGAATACACATTCTTCTCAGCTGCACATGGGTCATTCTCTAAAATAGATCATATACTGGTCCACAAAACAAGCTTAAGTAAATACAAATGAACTGAAATAATTCCATGCACATTATCTGACCACAGCACAGTAAAATTGGAAATGAATGACAAAAAAACCCTACAATAACCGCATAAACACATGGAAATTAAATAATACCCTCCTAAATAACCAATGGGTCACAGAAGAAGTTAAAGAAGTAATTAAACAATATCTACAATTGAATGAAAATGCAAATACAAATTACCAGAACCTGTGGGATACAAGGAAAGCAGTCCTCAGAGGGAAATTTATAGCACTAAACTCTCATATCAGAAAAATGGAAAGAACACACATAAACAACCTAATGCTGCACCTCAAACTCCTTGAAAAAGGAGAGCAAGTCAAGTCCAAAGCCCAAAGAAGGGAGGAAATTATTAAGATTAGAGCAGAAATTAATGCAATTGAAACTAAGAAAATAATACAAAGAATTAATGAATTGAAGAGTTGATTTTTTGAAAGAGTAAATAAAATTGATAAACCCCTAGCCAACCTGATCAAGAAGAGGAAAGAAAAAACTCAGATTCATGCAATAAGAAATGAAAAGGGTGAAATCACTACAGACCCAGAGGAAATACAGATCATCAACACCTACTTCAAAAACCTTTACTCACATAGATTCGATAACACAGAAGAAATGGACAGATTCCTAGAAATCTATGAATTACCAAAGCTGAATCAAGAAGATGTAAAGCTGCTGAATAACCCAATTTCAGCTAATGAAATTGAAAATGTAATTAAGACCCTACCAACAAAGAAAAGCCCAGGCCCTAATGGATTCACTGCTGAATTCTATAAGAAATTTAGGGAAGACTTAATGCCAACACTCCTCAAACTCTTCAATGAAATTGAAAGGGAAGTAAGTCTCCCTAACTCATTCCTGGAAACAAGTATTACCCTAATACCAAAACCAGAGAAAGACCCAACCAAAAAAGAAAATTACAGGCCAATCTCCCTAATGAACATAGAGGCAAAAATCCTCAATAAAATACTGGCAAATAGAATACAGCAAGTTATCAGAAAGATAATACACCACGATCAAGTGGGATTCATCCCAGGAATGCAGGGATGGTTCAACATATGGAAATCAATACATGTAATCCACCATATCAACAGGGCCAAGGACAAGAACCACACGATCATCTCAATAGATGCAGAAAAAGCTTTCGACAAAATCCAACACCCATTCATGATAAAAACCCTACAGAAAATTGGAATAGATGGTCTCTACCTCAACCTGATAGAAGTCATATATCATAAACCAACAGCCAACATCTTACTAAATGGAGAAAAACTGAAAACTTTCAACCTAAAATCAGGAACAAGACAAGGATGTCCATTATCACCACTCCTATTCAATATAGTTCTGGAAATATTAGCCAGAGCAATTAGACAAGAGAAAGAAATAAAGGGAATAAGGATAGGAAAGGAAGAAGTGAAACTATCA
>RJWM01049718.1:0-11012 GCA_004363535.1 Dasyprocta punctata
CCTGAAGAGTGGTGTTGGAACAGCTTAGGCTGTTCTGTAGGGGAGATTCTGGTCAGAGCTCAGAAGACCAGAAGGTTGATAGAAAGTCTGCCAGTAAAGACCAGGCTCACAAGGTGTTATGGTTTATACATTGTGTCAACTTGAGAAGTTTAGAAGCTTAATTCAGCAGCCCTACATCCTGGGATGTAGAGCACAACCAGTTACCTGTTCATTGTGTCAATTTGAGAAGGTCAGAAGTTTAACTGAGAGACTCAGCAGGGAGCCAGGGTTCTTACTTTGGAAATATCCTCATCCTGTGCAAAGGAAGGCAAGGAGATTTGTGAATGCTATACCCACCCTGGAGGCGGGGAGGTGTCATATGTACAATATAAGGGAGGAGAAGAGGCTTGTTGTTTCCCCTTTTGGCTCTGGCTGACTTTTTGCTCTGGCTGCTGCCTTGAAGTGTTGCCCTGGTGTCATGCACCCTGCCTTGGAACCAGCCAAGCATGGACTGAAACCTCCAAGAACTGTAAGAAATAAACCTTTCCTTCCCTAATTTTGGGTGTCAGGTGTTTTGTCCCAGCAACGAGTGAAAAGTAATGAAGACAGGTGGTTTCTGCTGGGAAGGACTGCATTGGTTGTTGGACTCCACACAATGTGTGTTATGGCTTTGGCAGAAAGTTTGTCTGCATTTTGCTCATGTCTAGAGACTTAGCCTGAAACTGAGATAAAGGGCAATGGATCGATTAATCTGGCAAAGGAAATTTCAAGGCAGTCGAATGTCAAGGCAGTGGCATGGCTATTGTTGGGGACTTTTAGCCAGATTTATGTTGTGAATCAAGAGCAGAGAGCCCAACATGGTGATTTAAAACGTTGTGAGTTTGGCCAGGAAGCTGTGGACTGTAAAGATAGAGCTGAGACCTCAATTGCTGAGAAAGAACAAAGAAATAAAAAAGATGGCCTGGGGCCATCCTGGGTAGCAGAGGGTCTCCACCTCTTGCAGCCTCAAAATGGAAAAAGTAAAAAACCTTGCTTGGAGGAAAAAGTCACAGAGCGCCATGTTCTAGAGTGGTGATGGAGGCCACGAGAGATTCTAAAATAGTGGCAGCCACACCAGATTCCAGAATGGCGGCAGCACAGATAAAGCTTTTCCTCACAATCAGGTTCAGAGAGCTCAGTGATCCAGGCACTCAGCCTCTACAGCCGAGAGAGAAAAAAGCCTGGCTATTGTTCCAGCTGGCAGTGGAACTTGGCAGCATCCATGTGGCACTGGTTTTAAGTGCAAAGAAAATGCACAAATTCTAAGGCTAAAGCAGCTTCCACCCTGCCTTCAGAGGGCAATATGTAAAGATGTAAGGGTAAAGTCAAGGGTGCCATGGAAAACCCAGGAGTTTGAAAAAGCCAGCAACATGGATCATCCAAGAAAAGCTGCAAGAACCAAACAGAGTGAGTTTAAGAGAGAAGCTATGAAAAATGGAGTCCCTGGAAGTGCTGCAGGGGTGGAATCACTCAAACCTTTTGGAGCTTGTAACCAGATTGTTTCAGATGCTGAGCATAGAACTCCAGGACTTAATGTTTGCCCTGCTGGATTTTGGACTTGCTTTGGTTCCAATACTTTGTATTCCCATTTGTAACTTTTGGAATGGTAATGTTTATCTTATGCCTTTGCTTTTTTTTTTTTTTTTTGTATGGGGAATCGAACTCACAACCTCGCATCTGCCAGGCAGGCACTTATGCTACTGAGCTAAATCCCTGGCCCTATTTTTTGAGACAGGGTCTCACTATACAGTTCAGGCTGGCCTTGAACTCACTTTGTAGCCCAGGCTGGTCTCAAGGCCTTAATGATCTTCCTGCCTCAGCCTCCTGAGTGTGCCAGCATGCCCAGCTTGCCTTTAGATTTTGGAAGTGTTTAACTTGTTTTCATTTGTACAGGGTTAAGGGTTTGTCATAGATCTTGGAGATCTGGGACTTGCACTTTTCAGCAATGCTGAAACTGTTGGGACTGTGGCAACTCTTGGAAACAGATTGTCTTTTGTATAAAGGATGTACACGAGTGCTTGCGGGGGCAGGTGTGGAATATTATGGGTATGGTCCTGTGGCCCTCCCCCAAAAAGCCTCATGTGATCATGGACAGGACTGAACCTGGCTTTTGTGATTGGTTTGTTGTCTGGCACTAGGATTAGTGATCTGAGTGTTGCACCCACCCAAGGGTGGAACTGACAATATAAAGGCAAGAGGAAGGCATGTTTGCTCTCTTGCCCAGCTTGCGCCTTGCTGTTCTGTGGCTGCCATGAATGGCTGCCCCGCCATGCCAGCCTGCCTTGCAACCAGCTGAATATGGACTGAAACCTCCAAGAACTGTAAGAAACCTTTCCTTCCCTAATTTTGGGCATCAGGTATTGTCTCAGCAACAAGAGAAAAGGAACAGTTGAATGAGAATGTAATGCTGGATGATACAGCAGCTGTGTTGCAAATGTGAGGCCCTAAGCTGGAAGGCAAAAGTGACTCAGTGAGGGAGTGAGAAAGGAAGAGGCCAGGTCCATGGTGACAACTGAGGAACAAATGTCTCCACGGTTTGTCTCCTATAAGTCAGGCATTTATTACTCGGAATGGAAGCCTTTACTATGATATAGGGTGGTCATGTCATTCCATGAAGGACAGAGGCCAAAGGTGGTCTCCTAGGTCTGTGACCCTTCAACCAGCAAACCTTGCCCTTGGGGACCTTGAGTGGTCTGTGGGCTTGGAGGGAGCCTCTAAGTGGACCTACCTGTAAGTTCTGGGCCCCATGAGACAGGGTGGGGGAGAATCAGACAATATCAGACATATCCCCAAACACCATTAACAGAAATTTAGGGGAAAAAATAAATTTCTTGGGCTTAAATATCTTGATGCAGCAAGATCCTGCCCAGTGGGCCCCACATTACTCCTTCCCTCTCATCTCTTGCCTTCTCCCTTGCTCAGCCCATCCCAGCCATCCTGGGTTTGCTGCTATTCTTTTTACATACCATATGTGATCACCCCCCGGGCCTCTGCACTAACTGTTGTCTGGATATGTTCCCCAAATGTCCTCTACGCCTCACCTCAACTATCCTCTAGGGAAGGCTTTCTCTGACCCTTCAACCAGCACAGGCAACCCCCTGGCCTACCTATGGTTACCCAGTGTGGCTCTAATCCCAGTGTCTGTGCTGCTTTCTGGAAGGTGAGTGCCACAATGGCAGATGCTTTGCCTGACCTGCTCCTCACTTTTCGTTTTTTGAGACAGGGTCTCGGTATGTAGTTCAGGCTCGCTTTGAACTCAATACGTAGCCCAGGCTGGCCTTGAACTCATGATGATCTTCTTGCCTCAGCCTCCCGAGTGCTGGGATTACAGGTATGCACTACCATGACTGGTTGGCAGAAGTTTCTGAACAAGTGCATGTATATCATATGTTATGACAGCAGAAAGCTGTATCTTCATGTTGAAGGGTCCAGCTCTGCCACTGGCAAACAGGTGTCTCACCTCAGGGACCCTAGCAAGAAACTGGGTCTCAGCCTGTCATGGTTTCTGGTGAACCATGACCATCACAAGGAGCAGGTAAGAGCTCACAGCAGGTCACTGTGACTGCTGTGGGGACTATGCTTTAGGACAGGCTCCTTCCCTGCTGGTTTCCTTTTTGGTTTCTGGCTTCCTTTTCATAGGGACTTGAGGCAGCGGGGGCATCTGTGATCTTAGCAGACACACCATGCAGGTAACTGCCTGCTGCACGGGAGCTGGTACCAAAGCTGGCAGTTCATAGGATAAAAGCTGACCCAGTCCTGCTGCTGGGGAAGGAATCATGGGTCCCAGCTGCTGGGTGGCCTGGGCTTGCTGCTGGGATTATCTGGAGATTGAGCCTGTTTGGTTCTCCTCAGTTTTCCCTGTTGCAATCATCCCACCATGACAAGGCTGAACCTTGCAGGATCCAGTGTAAGCCTAGCCCAGGCACCATAAGCCAGTGCTGTAGCAATGCAGATACTAGTGACCATGATTGGGTACAAGGTGATGACAGCTGCTCCACAGGCTTGTGGGCATCAGTAGCTGGGCACTCTTGGGGAAGGACCACATGTGACCCCTCTGCAGCAGCTCAGGGAGCTGGGGAGAGGCGATGTGGGAGGCCATTACTGCTGGTCCCATGTCCTCTATTCCCAGAATCCTGGAACGGACCTGGCATGGAGTGAATGTGAGTCCGCAGGCTAATCCCCAAATATGGCCTCTACCCTCTCTCCTTGCATCCATCTGAAGGGCTTTGTGAATGGACAGGATGGGCATCAGGAACTCCTGCTTCAAGCTGTCATTTTATTTGCTTAAAATACCTATTTCTTCAGTTCCCTGAGCCTTCCTGCGCACAGCCTGCACCAGCAGCTCTGAGTAGTGCTCTAGCAGGGTGTGCAGGTCTGGACTGGCCAGCGGGCACAGGGTAGGTGGGGCTGGGGGACCCAGGCTAGGCAGGGTCTGGGATGGGGGTCTGTCAGTCCCAATCAGCAAGTTGTTGGCTTCCAGCTGGCTGTGGATCCACAGGAAGGTAGAAGTCAGCTCTGTCTGTGCCTGCTGCTGCTTTGTGCCCATCCGGCTGCTGGAGACCAACTGCAAGGGATGTGAACCTGTCAGGGGCCAGCCAGGCCAGGCAGTCCCAGAGCCCTACAGCCTTCCCTGACCGTGGGTTGTGAGCTCACCATGTGGTAAAGGTCAAGGGCTTCCTGGAAGGCAGTCTGTAGCTTGTGCAGGACATTCCTCACACTGCTCAGCTCAAGGGGAGGGGGCAGCGTGGGCTCCCTCCAGTAGCCAGGGCTGCTGTGGACCAGATGGGGCGCATCTGGGGGCAAAGGGAGGCAAGGAGTAAGACACTGCACTTCCTAGCTGGGCTGTGAGGGTCACATGGCAGGCTGACTGCAACCATGTCCCTCAGTCCCCCTGGCTCACTTCTTTCTCCCTTGCAGGTTTCTGCTAGAGGTAACCTTCTCCTTGAAGTCTTTTCTCATCATCCTGTTTAAATGGCAGCCATCCTCCTCCTTACTGCCCAACCCCGATTTGACTCTTTTTCTTAACCTTAGCATGTATCACTTTATGATGCATCTGACACTTTCCTCTCAGGCTATCTGATCTCCCTTAATTCAGATGTAGTTCTCTATCGTTTCCCAGCATGTCCCACGTAACCAGAGGCTGGAGCAAAGCCCACCATAGATCAAGGGCTTATTAAGTATTTAAGTAAATGAGCCAGTGGGTGAAGGGCACAGTCATGTGGAGCTGAGCCAGCCAGCATGGAAATGAGCTCCTTGCCCCACGCTGGCACTCACCAGACGAGGGCTCCAGGACAGACGTGGTGGTACTGGGGACCCCAGGCCTGGCTTCTGGAAGCTGGGGGCTACGGGAGTGGGCAGGAGGGGAGAGGGGTGACAGGACTGGGAGCTTTGGGAGGGCAGAGTTGTGGAGCCCTAGGGTGCTCACATCTGTAGGGCTCGGGGTGAGGAAGCTGGCTGCTGTGACAGTGACACTAGTCTGGGTGTTTACAGGCTCCTGGGACCAGACACATGTGGTGGGTGGCTCCAGCAGGGATGGAGACAGGAGAAGCCTGTCATAGACATTAGACAGGGTCAGTCTCAGGCTGGCTCGGGCCTCATGGTTGCCGAGGGCGGGCAGGGCAGACTCGTGGCCCTCACTGACAGAACTGGGTGTCACTATGGTAGTGACGGCCGGGGGCTCCTGGTCCTGGGAGGCCAGCTCCTCCATGGACAAAGGCCTACGGAGAGGCCCGGCCAGCTCAGTCATGACAGGCCCTTCACTATCCTCAAGGGAGACACTGCGTGATAGCTTGGCCTGAGGGTTCGCGGTGGTCTCCATGTAGGAACAGGTGGAGGGGACTGAGACACCCTGAGCCAGGCCTGAGGTGTATACTCCAGGTGTGGGTGTCAGAGACTTCCTGTTTGTGGCCAGCATGGAGGAGGAGGAGACACAAGGTGCCAGACCTGTTAGGCGGGATGCTGTGAAGGAAACAGATGGATCATGCTCACACCTCACTGAACTAAAGGACAGGGCCCTGCCCCAGGGGCTTCAGGCAGAATGGACACCTCCCACTGTTCAGCGGGGCAGCCAGTGCTGCTTGTCTGGGACTGGGGCACTCACTCAGTGGGCACCACGCCTCCAGGGTTGCCAGGGGCTCCTCGGCTTTCCCCCCAGAGAGGACCTGAAAACACAGCTCTGAGGTGAGGACAAGGCTCCCTGGTTCTCAGCCTTGTGCCCTAAGGTGGCGACCCAAGTACTCACGTTGGTCCCTTCTGGGGAGGTGGAGCCAGTACCTGCTCTCAGGGGCTCTGCTCTGGGCTGGCTTCCCCCTCGGCCTGTGGACTTGACCTCAGGAGACTTCATGAGGTGCAGAGGCAGCCGGGGAGGGAAGGTATGGCTGAACCTGGGGGAGGAAGCCCGATGAGAGGGGGACACTCACAGTCTGCCTTGGGTGCCTGAGGGTCACAGCTTTGTGGGGGCTCAGGGCACAGTGAGCTGGGAAGAGAGGGGTTACTACTTCTACCTGGATGTCTTCTGGAGGCGAGATAGGAATTGTGTGGAGATGCTCAGCCGGGGATTGAAAAAGTCCTCAGCCTCGGGGACCTTCACATCTCCCAGGGACCCACGGAACAGCTCTACAGGGAGATGCCCACAGGGCCCTGAGAATCCTCTTGGCCAACCAGATCCAGGTCCAGGCAGGCCACAGGCTAGCCAATGGGCCCCCAGAACCCCTCCCCCCCATCAGCAGACACCAAATGCACACATGACCAAAAGGAACAGAATAGGGACAGGCAGAACTGCAGTTCAGTCCATAAGAGAAGGGGTCTGCTCCTCTGCCCCACTCTGGCTGTCACCTGCCCCACCAGGGGCAGCTCTATTCACGGGACACCCATGTTGCCCAGCACTGGACAGACAGCCCAGGCAGGTTTGGCACAGGGCTGGGTCCTACCTTCAGGATGGGTGTCAGTAAGTGTCTCAAAGTGGTGGCGGAGGAACTTCTCCTGCTCAGGGGTCTGGGGCAGGGAGCCTTTGGCTGAGCCAGGCACCTCAGGCTTGGATGACTCTTCTGCTGCACCCGAGCATCCTGGGAGAGGCGGCGGGAGGGAGGGGCAGGGCACACAGAAACTGTCAACACCATGAGTCATGACAGTTGCCACTTGCCAATGGAGAATGGCAGACTCACCTGCCACACACCCTGTTGTTGCCAGTCTGAGAAGGAAAGGCTCTCGACTTCCACTTTAGGAAACTGAGGCTCAGGGCTGACGGGGCCAGGGGTTATTGTATACTGTGACAGTCCCTTGGCCAGGCCCCTGTCTTGCCCTTCCCCATGTACCTTGCTTCCCTGGCTCAGGGGGCCTGGGCATGGCGAACCCAGGCTCTGGGTTAGGCCGTGGAGGGGAGGAGGGGATGGTGGCAAAGCTGCACTCCAAGCTGGCCTCTAACTCCCTCAAGTCTGAAGGAGCCAAGGTGGGTCAGGAACCCCGCTGGGGGCCTTGCTGGGTGAGCCAGGGCATGTGGCTCTGCTGCTCTAGGTTTTGTGACCCTGTGTGAACAGGAGGGGTGATAATACTGCCTATTTTTATGGACCAGTCAGCTACACATCAAGGTGGCGGCAGAGCTGGGCTCTTGCTCATGGCTGGGGCTCAGAATCCTCAGATAACAAGGGCCAGGGATTTAGCTCAGTGGCGTAAGTGCCTGCCTGGCCAGTGCAAGGTTGTGAGTTCGATCCTCTGTACCAAAAAAAAAAGTATCCTCAGGTAACAGCGGAGACCATGTCTGTTTCTCAGCACTCTGGGCTCCAGGAGGACAGCATCAAGGCCAACCTCAGTGGGACCTAGCTGAACAGACCATCACAGGGTCCCTGTCTGCCCCACTCACTCGCAGGTGGGCTTGGATTCTTCGAGCTGACGGAGGACAGCCTGAGGTAGGAGTCCCCTTGCTGGTCTCCAGGGCCTTCCTCTACTTCCTTCTCGCAGTACTCGCTGCAATGCCAAGGGGGAGGGGGTCACACTGGAGACTAACATGCAGGCCCCATGTCAAACCCCTTGGCTCCAGCTTTGCTCCTGCTGGGAGCAATGCTGTAGTTTCTCCTGACCCCTCCAGATGTTTCCATTCCACTGGGCTCCCTGCACCCCACCTGGGACCAAGGAAACTGAGGCTGTAGCTGAGGCCACAGGGCTTGGCTCTTGCCCCATCTGGGCCTCACCTGTTCCTGCACCCACAGGCCCACTGAGAGAGCAGAGAGCAGTTCTTGCAGGGGCTCCTACCAGAAGGAGCTTCTTCCTTACACAGGGTACGCACCTGTCTGCCCCTGTGATTGTCTCTTCTGCCTCCAGGGAGGAGATGACAAGCTCGCTGGCCTCCGATGACTCCCTGTGCAGGGGCAGGAAGGAGGGGCACCCACAGCCATCATCCTGGGGACTCTCAGACTAGGGGTAAAGAGCAGAGCCGTGTGAGGCAGTCATGGCACCCAGGTCCTCACAGCCGTCAGCTGTTACACCAACAGCGCCACAGGTACAGGAGTGGTGCTGGCAGCCCCATGGCTGGACAGTGAGCAGGGCCTGAGCCGTGTCTGCTCCCTCTGTGCTCCCCTTGCACTGTCACTCCCCACACAGATGAGGAATTGGTGTGGGCCCAAACATGACAAGATGCCCAACTCCCAGCATCTACATGATATTCAAGAGCAGGAAAGTTCAGTTGGACATAGTGGTTCATGCCTCTAATCCCAGCATCTGGGAGGCCGAAGCAGGAGGAACGCAAGTTTGAGCCCAGCTCGGGAAATTTAGCAAGTTAGTGAGACAGTCTCAACATTTATAAATTAATCAATCAATCAATCTGTCAGTCAATCAGGGCATAGTGGTGTACACCTGTAATCTCAGCATTTGAGAAGCTGAGGCAGGAGGACTAGCAAGTACAAGGTCAGTCTGAGTAATGTAGTGAGACTCTGTCTCAAAATAAAAATTATGAAGGGCTGCAGATATAGCTCACTGGTATAGAGTCACTGGGGGTTCTGTCCCCAGTCTCTCTCTGTCTGTCTCTCTCACTCACACACACACACACACACACACACACAGCTGCAGCTGGTGGCACATGCCTATAGTTCCTGCTCTTGGAAGGCTGAGGCAGGAGGATTGTGAGGCCAGCCTTGGCCACACAGCAAGTTCAAAGTCAGCATGGCCTACATAGTGAGACTCAATCAAAAAACAAAATAAAAACAAAAGTCCTTTGCGACACAGGACCTTGGTATGACCATTTTTTGGGAAATCAAGGTCCAGGGAAGCAAAAGCCTTATGTCAGGTCACACAGCCAGGGAGGGATTAAGACTGGTGTCTACCTACTCAAATGCCCCACTTAGGAATAGTCCTATTCTCGGGGCCAAGTCTCTGGTGAGTGTGTGTGTGTGTGTGTGTGTGTGTGCGCGCGCGCACATATGCAAATTTCCAACTTGCAAGTAGCCTATTCCCAAGGACTGTATCTCCCCTGTGAAGCCCACCATGTACCAGGCCAGCAGTTCACCCTCTTATCCGCCACCATCTCCTATAACCCTCTCCACACCTCTAGAACGGGACAGTCAGCCTTGTTTTTGAAACAACAGTGCTAAGGCCCCAAGTCCTGGGTGGACAGTCATGGTGGTTCAGGGGCTGCAGCCCAGGCTGGGTGGCAGGACGCACCTCATTCAGCAGGCTTGCCAGGCTGTGCAGCTCCACTGTGTCCAGATTGGAGTCCTCCAGATTCTGGGGCTTCATGGGGGTAAAGTAGCAATCCAGGTCCCGGGCACCGAGGATGCTCTTGAGGGGCTCCTGGTCAGCCCGCTCTGCCCAGCGGCCATGTGGCTGGTAGCTGCGCTTAGTATGGAAGGCTGCACCATCTGCCACGTCGTCATCTCCTAGCTTGAGGAACAGGGACGATCAGGCAGCTGGCCAAGTGCTTACCAGTTCCAAGGAGGGCCATGGACACTGCATGGACCTCATCCAGTCTCTAGGCTTTAAGCATCTCCAGAAATACATGGCCCAAACCTTCCTCTTCTGCAGCTGTGCTGTATCCCCACTGCTATTTAGTAGCAAGTTAACATGCTGAAAACCCCACTCCTGATTCTCCCAACCTGCTTTTAAGTCTTCTCTGCCTTGGTTATTGTTTCTAGTTCTTCAGGCCCCAAACCTTGACATTATCCTTTTTTCCTCTTACTCTATCCCTCATGCTCCACTCTATTTGTAAATTCTGTTAGCACTGCTGTCCAAACACACTCCAAATACAGCTACTTCTCCTCCACAGCCCCATGCTGGTCCTGCCTATTGTTGCCTCCCGTCAAACCAGTAGAAGCTGGCTGTTTCAGAACGTGCGTTCTGGAGTCCTCCGGCCTATGGTCAAACATTAATCTCCCATCTTTTAAAAAAAAAATTTTTTTTTTCCCTTTTGGCACTGGGAATTGAACCCAGGGCCTTCCCACTAAACTGTACCCCCAACCCTGGTTTTTTTTTTTTTTTTGGTACTGGGGATCAAACTCATGACCTCACACTTGCCAGGCAGGCGCTTATACCACTAAGCTAAATCCCCAGCCCCGCTTTGTTATTTTTTATTTACAGACAGGATCTCACTAAGTTGACCAAGCTGGGCTAGAAACTGTGATTCTCTTGCCTCAGCTTCCCAGGGTGCTGGGATTATAGGGATGTATCACCATACCTGGCCAATCTCACAACTTCTAATGCCTGGCTGTGTGACCCCTCACTAGTTACTTAACCTCTCTGGGATATAAAGTCCCTGTCCATGAAATGAGGATAAGAAAAGCTCCTATCTCAGTGAAGACTAAATGTATGCATTCAAGCAGAAGGCTTAAAGAAGCTAAGTATGCTATAAATATTTGTTGAATGTCATTCGAACTATAATGCACGCTGACAAGGAGCAGCCTGGGGCCTGACTGAGGAATGATATCATTCCTGAATGAAACTCTTAAACCCAGAGTTTTGGATTCTGCTGTTGGCTTTCTTCAATTTTTTTTTTTTTTTTTTTTTTTTTT
>RJWM01049719.1:0-11015 GCA_004363535.1 Dasyprocta punctata
TGGGCTGGGGAATGGCAGCAGATAGCACAGTAACAGTGCCCCCAGTGGTAACCATCAGATATTCATAATCAGCATTGGCTGGAAGAACCAGTCTCACTTCAGAGAAATTGCGGCCAATGTGAGGAGTGCCTGGGTTCCCAGTGCCCATTTGCCCAGAAGAACCCAGCAGTATGTCAAGACAAAGAAGCAAAAGGCAGTCTCTGGCCTCCAATTCAAGCAGAGCAAGTCCAAGAGATGCAAACGCAGAAGAGATTGGGAGTCCCATGACTGAAGTTTCTGAGGCGATGGCAACTGAAGTAAAGAAACAACTTCAAGAGACTATAAAAGAAATTAGAACAGAAACACTAACTCAACTAAAAGAAGAAATAAAAGACATAATAAAAGAACTGCTAGGCAACTCTAAAGGAGACATAGATGAAAAAATGGAACATAGGAAAATGAGGGAAACCTTGAGTGAACTATACAAAAAAGATTTAGAATACATGAAACAGAATCAAAGAGATAACCAGGAAATCAAAAAATCCAATGAAAGTTGGCAAAACCACTTGAAAGAAACTAAAGATAGACTTTCAAACCTGGAAGACAGGTTTGCAGCTTGTGACCATGAAAGGAAAGGTCTCTTAAAAATACCAAGGAACCTGGAAGTAACAATACAACGACTGCAATACAACTCAAAGAAACACAACTTAAGAGTAAAAGGTGTGAGTGAAAAAGTAGTGGTCAATACAAATGAAATTAAAAGCCTATTTACAGAAGTAATTTTAGAAAGCTTCCCAAGCATGGGAAAAGGAAGTGACGTTCAGATAAGTGAAGCATATACAACTCCAGCTAGCCATAACCAAAATAAATCTACACCCAGACATATAATAATCAAGATCCCAGAAATTCAACACAAGAATAAAATATTAAATGCTGTTAGACTGCTGGGTGTGGTGGTGCACGCCTTTAATACCAGCATTCGGGAGGCTGAGGTAGGAGGAGCATTGTGAGTTCAAGGCCGGCTTGGGCTACAGCACAAGTGCAAGGCTGAGCTGAGCTACATAGTATGACCCTGCCTCAAAAAACCATGGCTGGGAGTTTGGCTCAGTGGCTTAAACACCTGCCCTGGCAGGTGTGAGGTTGTGAGTTCAATCCCCATTGCTGCAAAAAATAAATAAATAAATAAATAAAAAATAAAAGCTGTTAGAGAAAAGAAACAGATCACCTACAAAGGAAAACCCATCAGAATCACAACAGACTTCTCAACACAAACCATCAGTCAAGAAGAGCTTGGAGTGAAGTATTTTAAGCTCTGAAAGAAAACAACTTCCAACCCAGATCAATGTACACTGCAAAACTATCTTTCGAAATTAATGGAGAAACAAGATACTCCCATGACAAAGAACAGCTGAAGGAATTTATGACCACCAAGCCAACCCTACAAAGAATACTGAAGGACATTTTAGAGAGAGATGAAAAAGACCACAGCTCCAGAAACAGTGGCAGAGGGATATTGCCGAGTGGGGCAGACAATTGAGTAGAGAGGAAAAGTGGGCAGCCAATGGCAGGAAAGTGGCATGGCAGTGACAGGGCAGTACATGTTGGCTTTAGCCATTAATGTAGATGGCTTCAATCCTCCAATGGAAAGAAACACAGGCAGAGTGGATCAGGAGATAGGATCCACCAATATGCTTTACACAAGAAACACATTAAACTGGAGAGGGGGTTCATAGACCGAAAGTCAGAGGGGAGAGAACAATGCTGTATGTGACAGGGAACCAGAAAGAAGTGGGGGTAGCTTGCCCATTAGCTACACACTGGACAAGAAAGATACAGCATTTTTAACTAATGGAAAACTACTCAGCTGTAAAGGAAAATAACCTCAAGCCTCTTGTAGGTAAATGGATACAACTTAAGATCATGTTCATAGATGAAATGGCCCAGAGCCACATGGTTGAGCATCGTATTATCTCCCTAGTACAAAAAAACTAAAGGAGTTAGTAGGACTCAAAATACACAATACATATTGTAAAAATGAAAGGGGAGGAAGTGTCTTAAAAGGGCAGGCAGTGGCCATTGTTAATCTATCGTCGGGGTTTGAGTCCTGTATTGTTTTCATTGAGCTATTTAGTTTGGTCTTATTCTATTTCAGTTTGCCTAATTTTATTATATTTGATGGTATAGACAGCTATTTCAAAGATAACAAGATACATTACGTTAGCCATTATTGATATCTGATCACCTTGTTTTGAAACCCTGTATTGCTTTCGTTGTTTTGTTGTGAGTGATTTTATCCTATTTTGGTTTGTTTGATTGTATTATGACTGATGACATAAGCAACTGCTTGGAAGATAACATGAAGCATTATAGTAATCAGTGTTGTTTTACTATGTATTGCTTCCATTGTTTTTGTTTTTCATTGGTTTTATCCTGTACTATTTTGTTTGATTGTATTGTGCCTGATGGTATGGGCAGTTATTTTGAAGATAACAAAAGACATTATAAGGGGAAAGGAGGAAAGAAGGAAGGGAAAAGGAAAAAGACATAAATTTGTATATAGGTATACATAAGATAGTTAAAATGACTATACTACTAAATGCATTAGTTATTGAAAAAGAACAGTTAATACTCATATCATTAAATCAATTTTACATGTCTTTATCTGTTAATCTAAACAACCCCTTTGAAGGTAATGATATGCAATATTACACCACTGTCAAATTCCAATCATCTCACTTTGTAAACCTATAATGTTATTGTATTGGATTTGTTGTTGTTGTTTGTTTGTCTCTTTTGCTTTTTGTTTTTCTTTTCTGTGTCCATTTTCTCTTAAAAAAAGATATAGGAACTACGTTTTTCTTTTAGAGACAAACATAATCTCTCATCTTCAGCAGTCAGGAGATCTATTCCTCTCCACTTTTTTATGTCCATCATTGCTAGTGAATTCATTTGATCTTGGAGGATAACAATCATGTGGAAAGTTCATCTGGGCTATCTATCAGGTTCCTAGGTACCTGTTGATAATAGAGAAAAGTGGGATTAGTTTTAAAGTTTTGTTTAAGTACTGTAATCACTGCCTATTATCTCTTCTAGAAGCAATTTTTGAACCACTCAAGAGGATGCCAAGAGAAACAGGAATGAATCTGTTAAAAGGCACAGAGAAGAGAGAGACTGCCTGAGAAAGTCCTGTACAAACAACCATGCTGTTTATTTACTCCCGTGAGAATGGGCTGAGTTTAGAGAGGATTCAGCAGGAAGCAAGTGTAGAACAAAGGATTTAAAGAGATGGGAAGGAATTTTCTCTCTTGAGGAATTTGGGAGAGGAGATAGTATGGTTGTGATTCTCCAAATGAGTTAGATAGATGCCAGTGTGGTCACATTCCTCAGGATGGGTGGTGCACATGGACCTGGCTTTGTTCTTCTGTGGTTTCGCGTCATGCCTGTCATTTACAGCCTCACCCGTAGAATGTGACATTCCTGTCTCTTTATTGTTATTAAAAACAAAAGCAGGGGAGGTGGGCACTGTTTCTCATGACTTGTCTGTGCAGCACATATGGGTGGTGCAGTCACCTTAATTGGGGGAGTTCTTGCAGGGCAGGATGGTACGAGGGTGTTTGTGAGGTTAGTATAGACCCAGGCCTGGGGAAAGACTGGAGTGGCTGTTTAGGAAGCTGAAGATATAGCGATTTAAAGCCAGTGATCTTGGCTGAGGAAAGATTGGTCCAGTTTAGCAGGGAGTTAGTTAACTGCATGGTCCTGTAGAGATCAGGGGGACCATCAGAAGGAGTAGGGATGAAATTGTGGGGAATGGTGAAAGGAATAGGAGGGCTAGCCAGACATGAGAGCCCAGAGTGGATGAGGATAATTTGACCATGCCTGGGGAGGTCACACAGAGTATCATGAAAAAGGAGATCTTTTATCCACATAGGAAATGACTCAAAGGTGAGAGGCCTAAAGGTGGAACCAAGAAATATCAAGGCACACTGAATGAAAGAAGTGAGTGAATCAGCAAGGTAGGCAGGGGCAACACATTTAGGTGTCTTCTGGAACTTGGATCAGCCTGAGGGAGCTAGGAGAGATTACTTTCGATTTTCACCATGAGGAGTTAGGTGAGTTAGCAGGACACAGCTTCATGCAGGAGCAGTGTCCCCACTGAGAAGGGTCGCATTTACAGACCACTATTGGAATGCTGTAAATGGCCAGGAAGTGTCCTGTCTACTTAGGCTATAGGGCCCAGGGGTTTAAATCTTTAATCAGGACAAATTTGTTAGTCAGGTTATCTCATTAGACTGGGTGTCAAGAGAAGGCAGGAGAAGGTTAGCAACATGTCATATTTACTTTCAGAACTAGGAGATAGTTTTTGAGGGGGCTGACCTCTGACCTGAGGTTAGGCCTGAGCCCACAAGTGCAGCCGTATAAAAGCTCAAATGGACTGTTTTGCTGGTTGCTGGGGGAAGGCTTGGATGTGAGGGAGAGCGATTGGGTGCAGGGGAGGAGCCAATTGGCAGTCAGTAAAGGCACATCTATCAGGTTTTATATGCACATGAAAGAAGAGAAAAGGTGAACTGATGGAAGGAGGTCCTATAATTTATTAATAGGCATGTATATTTTCTAAATATAAACTAGATTTAGTAAGAAGACCCATTTTACATCATTAATTAAATTTATTCTGTAGTTAGTGCTAAAGTTCACCAGATGGTGTGTGAGTCTAAATGCAGCATAGATAAAGCAGGAATGTAAGACCTTTCTCACAAAAGTAAAATGTTTAGCTCATCTCTTTGGAAGTATGCAGGCCCAGTCCTTTTGTCTTTATCTTGAAACCTGGCCTCTAATTGATGTGTCTGTGCCCACACTTGTGTTTCTACCTTTTTTCTTGACTTTCTGGAGGACATAGTCCTAACTGACTGCCTGTAATATTTTTACCTAACTTAGCTGTCTATAGTAGACCTTCTTCTGAAGAATACCTTGTACTGCTGTGAGGGGAGATGGTGTGATGGCCTTTCTGACTGCTTCAGGCTGAAGAGAGTCATAGTTGTGATTGACAGAGTCACTGTTCAGAGGGTCCATCTAATGGCCTTTGATAGATGTAGGTGCTGTCATCTTGAGTAGGCATATAGCTTTAAGTCTGGAGAAGACAAGGGCAAAGAAGCAGTTATATAAGCATAGGCCAAACAATAAAATCAATAGAACTATTATGAATCTAACCAAAAAATACTTTTGCCAGGAAGAAACAGTAATAGCTTCTCACAAAGAGGGTAAGGAGAAGGTCCAGGCTGTTTTAGAATCTGAATAGTCATTGAGATGAAGGTGTACAAAACATACAGCTTTTATAATTGTACAAGTGTACCCTATGCTGCCATTAGGATATTTAATGTCACCCTATTTTTGAGGGCAACCTGCCTTATTAATTATCTTTTTATTAGAGAGAGAAAGAGAGAGTGCAAGACCAGCCTAGGGCTCCTCTACAGTGAGGATACACAGACATGACAAAAGTTTACCTATCTTTTTTTATTATACTTTTCTGCTAGGTGTTTAAAAACAAGCTATAATGAGATCTGCATTAATTAAAATTGACCTCTTACTGCTTATCAAGGTCAGGGAAGTGTCTTCAGGCATTGCTCTTAGAACCATGTACAGAGCCTCTCAGCTCCTCTGACAGTGTCAGCTCCCAGGATGCATCTTGGTCTTGCTTAGCCATGTTGCTTTGTGTAAAAGCATGGGAGATTTTTCTCTCTTTTGGCAAACTGTACATCTGTTGATCTCTGTCCTCTGGTATCCAGCAATCTCCCTGCTCAGGAGATTGAGTGACTCACCAAAGTTTTAGGATACTATAGAAAAGATTTTGTGATGTCCTGACTCTCTGATGACCTTGGAGGGTCAAAGCCAAAATGTTGGCTGTTTTATTAACCCAGTGATCTCTCTAGTTCTGGTCTCTAAATGTTAGCTGTTGAACACCCAGAAGACAAGATCAGTTATATCAGTCTTAATTAGCATATGTAAAACACAAATGTAAGTTACTTTTTGATAGCTGTTGTGCCTTGTTAAAGGCAAACAGTTATTGTAAGCTTTGTTAACTTAACATCCTGGAGGAAGGGTAGTCTCCCCATCAAGTGGTTTAAAGTTAACTTTTATGAGTTGGAGAAAAAGTTGAATTTTAAAGAGTCTGAAGAGAAAGACCTCAGATGCTGGCTAACCTGGGGGAGGTCTGAGAGAGACAGAGAACATGAACTCCCATTCTTGCTACTTTGTTCAGGGGGTATAGAGGGGTAGAAGTCAAGGAAGTAAGGTGAAACTATAGTGTGGAGTAGATCTGTGGTAAGGTAGGGGTTGGGTGAGCATATGGTGGAAATTTAGAGAAGCGCCATGCAACCCTGGCAGGCTGAGCCCTGAGGCCTGGTTCTGGAGCACTGAGAGTGGTGGCAGGCCTTCAGAAGGTGGCCCTTGGTGGGTTCAGGCTGGGTGAAGACCACCTTGCTTGTGGAGGCAGGAAACTGCAGTGCGGTGGCAGCAGGGAGGGTGGGGGCAGTGTGGTGTGAACTGACTGGGGGTACCATGGCTGGAGATGTGGCAGCAGTATGGCCAGATGCGTGACCCACTGCACACAGAGTTCTGGCAGTCAAGGGAGGGCACAGGCCCACATTTTCACTGTGGCAAGGATAGTCAGGGTCTCACATATTACCATTGGTCCTTTTAGACTCCTCTATTACCATAAATCCCTTGAAATTCTATTGCATGGTACCTTGCTCTAAGTCAGCATCTTAGAATGGACCATGCTAAGAGCTATTGTTGGGCTGTGATTATTTTTGAAAGCAGCCTATTTGGCAGCCCAGTCTGCTTAGAATTTTTCCAGAAGACAGAGTCAAAGGAGGCTTAATGGTCCTAATAATGGAAAACTATTACCTCATTTAGGAGATGCATTTCCTTGAAGTGGTTTTTATCAGTAAGTGGTGACTAGTGAAAAGTCCTTATTCTCCCTGTTTAGATTGCTGTGAGAGCACGTGAGAGGAGAAAGGCATACTTGGATCAGTGTGTATATATTGACCGTCTTGTCCTCGGCAAATTGGAGAGCCCAAGTGAGGCCCATAAGTTTTGGCTTTTGGGCCAAAGTCCCAGTCAGGAGTCTTCTTACTTCAGTTACCTGAGTTGAGTTTATTATGACATAACTGTCCTCCTAACACCATCTTCTACAAAATTGTCTCCATGAATGAACTTTGCATTAACCATCTTAGTCAATCACTGATCCATCTGGGGCAGCTAGCATAATTGTGGGCAATACATTTTTCACATTTGTATTTGACATTTTAGCTAATTTGAAGGAGCATACTTTGGTTTTGAATTGTGCAAAATGGAACAAGCATATCTGTGTTTTTGGTAAAGATAACCCGATATTTAATGAGACTTTCGCTAGTCATCCACAAGTGTCTGTTGAGTTCTTGAGGCCTTAACCTGATGTGAGTTTAGCTCTGAGAATTTTTGTCTTAATTTTATCTTAGAAGCTTCCTGAAATAAAAGTGTTATGGTAGCTGTTAGTCAACAGGTAAGCCAGGCCTGTGTAGCCCCATCTAGTCATTTGGAAACGTGGATATTGGTCAGTTTTTGTGACACAGACACTGGATTAGTACTCCAGTGGCTACTTTCTGTGTTTCAGCCAGGCAGAAAGAAAAAGGTTGGTTAGGTCTGGGATTTCTAATGCTGGGGCCTTTATCAGGGCCCATTTTAAGGCCTGGAAATCTTCTTGAGTGGCTGCTATCTATTTTAAGGGTTTTGTTTCTTTTCCTTGAATTGTGTGATGTAAGGATTTGACTGTTGCTCCAAAATGGTGTAATCAGAAGCAACATAAGCCAGGCATTATCAGAAAATTGGTTAGCTGTATTTTGAACTCCAGAAGACCCAGTTGGCAAATTGTCTCTCTTTACTCTGAGGACAGTTGTCTCTGTCCTGGTATTAAAACATAACCCAGCTAGGTCACTTTTTCTTTTTTGAAAATATTTTGTAACCCTTTTTATCAGATAATTCCTTGGTGGGGCTATAATGAGAAGTTGTTCTATACTATAATGGCTTTTAAATGTTAAGACATTTAGGTCTAGAGTTAAGGTTGGTGAAAATAGTTAGCAGCTGTCTCTAAAACACTGAGGCAATACAGTCCAAGTGTACTTTATTTTTTATTTTAAAAACAAAAGAAATAAAAATAGCCCAATTTCAAAACAAAACAATAGAAAATTAACACTAGTTAATATATGGTATATTGTTATCTTCAAAGTAGTTGTTCAGATTTCAAGACTTAGGCATAAAAATGATCAAACGATCAAACTATCAAACAATGAAAGCACAAACTTTTAATCTCTGTTAGTTCAGCAAGTATACTTCTGGCAAAGTCCTTTACTCACCCCTTGATGCTTTACTCAGATGATCCATGTTCCTGGCTTCTCCAAACTTGTAGGGTCTCCATTCACAGGTTCACATATTGGCTTTTCAGTGGCACTGCCTGCATTTTCCATGTGTCTACAACTAGCTTCACATGGATGATCCCAGGGTCTGGCACCAGCTGGAGTAGGAGCCAGGCTTCCTTCTTTCTCAGCTATAGGAGTTAAGTGCCTATGAAACAAATTCTGAGGAAAAATTCCCTAGGCTGCTACCATTCTGGAACATGATACTCTGAGACTGTCTTCTTAAAGCAAGGTCTTTCACCTTTGTAATTTTGACCTGCAAGGCATTCTGCTGTTTCTTGTGTTGTCCTTGGAATGTCTTTTTCATTGTCCTGTTCCTACTCAGCAACCAAGTTTTTCTCTGCGCTATCTTTTCAGTCCACAGTTTACTGAAGCTTCCTTTATGTCCAAATTCTCAGTGTTTTAAATCATTATGCTGGAATCTTTGCTCTTGATTCTCAAAATAAATCTAGCTAAAAGCCCCTAACAGTGCCATTAAACCGCCTCAACGTTAAACTGTCTTGAAATTTCTTCTGCCAGATTAGATAGGCCATTGTCAGACAGTGTCACAGGACATAAGAAAAACACAGACAAATTTTCTGGCAAGGAATAACACACTGTCTGGAGTCCAACAGCCAATGTAGTTTTTCTTCCCAGAAAGAACCTCCTGAGCTCGGTCTTTACTGGTAGCGTTTGTATCAGCATTCTGGTTTTCTGAGCTCTGACCCCATCAAGTACAACATAAGGCATTCCAAGACTGGTTCTTCAGCTTGTATCCCCAAAGGTTTTCAAGCCAGTTCTAAAAGCTCATGAACCTCATGGTCAGGTAGAATCACAGCAGTGACCACATTTCCCTAGTACTGAATCCTGTCTTAGTTAATTTTTTTTTCATTACTGAGACAAAATATTCAACACTGAATGTTAAAAGAGGGAATGCTTATTTTAGCTGACAGTTTGTTGAGGTTTAAATCTGTAATTATCTGGCTGCAATGCAGGGTGGCATGGCAGAGGGTCATGTCAGAGGAGAAACCATTTAGAGCAGGCAGAAGGCAGCAGCAGAAGTCAGCTGTAAATGACAAGCAGCAACCTTCTTTCTGTCCTTTATATTCTATCCAAACTACCCACCCTTAGGGCAGGCAGCACTCACATCCAGGATGGAGCATCTTTAATCCTAGCATCATGCCACCAGTCAATCCTAGCATAACATCTTTAATCACATCCTTAATCCCATCATCACATACTCTAGGTTCATCAACCTCTGAAAGGCCCCACCTGTGACAGCATGAGCCCCTAGGGCGATATCTAGATACAAGCCATAGCAGTCCTCCTCCGTGTTCTGACAGGCCTAGCAGTGATTCATTGGGTTTATAGGGCACTCCTTTGCCAAGTGCGCTGTATCACTTGCATTTGAAGTACTGTGACTTTTCTATCACTCTTTGGATTACCTTTATCCCCTTTAGAGCCATAGGCTGTATCATAAGCGTTATCCATTAGAGGCCACATGGATTTATAATGCCTTTTTTTCCTTACTCAACATCCATTTTTTTCCTTTACTGTATTTTATCATAGTTATTAAAGACTGAGTAAGCTATATTAACCAATTGATTTATTCCATTTTGTGACCTCAGTCAGAGTTTCTGGAGCACCCTGCTAATATCTGGAAGTGATTGAATAATAAAGTATTATCTCAGGATAATTTGATCTTTTCTAGACTATAGGTTAAGCAAAAGTATTTGTGGACTGTTTCTTCAAGCAAGTGTGGGAAAGCAGGTGAGTATTCATCAGAGCCCTGACAGATAGTTCTGTGAAGTTATCATAACTTACATGCTTTGGCATGCTCTGGCATATGCTCATTACAATGGACAAAAGGTGTAACTTCCATTTAGCTTTTCTACCCTCTGTGTCAAAGTTCCACTTGTCCCCTTCTTGGGATCCAAATAATGCATCAGTTGGCTGGTTATTAGTGGGAGAAGCTGCAGAGAATACACCATTAGCCTAACTTAAAGCCCTTATAACCCTTTTTCTCTTTACTTCTGCACAGCAAGAAACTAGGATGAGTTCACCAGGATACCTCAGCAAGTCAAATGAAAAGCCATTGTTAGAGTATGAAATTCCATCAGCACACTTTTCAGAGTCTTCAGAAAACTGACACAATTTTTTGTTGCATTGCTGAATATCCATAGCTGAAAAGGGGATTGGAACCCAGGTAGTACCCTCTTCATCTGCCACTTGTTGAAGTGGTAGAATGGTGGAAGGCGTCGATATCTAGTTCAGTGAATTTTAGGTCTTATTGTAGACAGATCCAAACCTGGTTTGAGGTGGGCCTAGGAGGTAGTCTATCTCCTGGAGTAACAGAATGAGTAGGTAGGTAAGGAGGTGGCCTGTGGCAGAGGAGCTGATAAGAGGGAGTCCTCAGCAGCATCAACTTGTGAGGAAGGATTAGTTCTAAGGCAAAAGTCAGGCTGTCTTGATTACTTTTCTCTTGTTGCTGGGACAAAATACCCAATACCAAAAATTAAGGAAGGGAAGGTTTATTTAGCTCAGTTTGTGGAGGTTTCAGTTCACAATCAGTTGGCTCCAAGGCAGGGTGGTATGGGATAGGGGAAGCCA
>RJWM01049720.1:0-10960 GCA_004363535.1 Dasyprocta punctata
CGGGAGTAACTAGGCAACAGTGGGAGGGCCGAACTGCAGAGCGGGGTGTGTCATATAGGGGAAATAGAAACTTATGAAGCTTGGAGAAATAGATGGCTGTCTTGTTGGTAACATGGAGGCCAAATACAGGTCTCCCACAGGAGAGTATTTTTAGGAGGATTAATGGTAATGCATCTTTTACTGTAATAAAATTTTAAAATTTAAACATAAAAAGATCTGTAATTGGCATAGCATGTTGTTGTGATTCCCCTTGTCTCTCACACCTGCTAATATCTAATTTCCTGCCTAAAACTTGGCAGCCTGTGCTGGTGCAATTTAGTGAGACACTGTTTCAAGACAAAATATCTTAGTGACAGATCAAGCACAACACCTGGGTTCAATTCTTAGACTTGAAAAAAAATCCTGTTTTGTTAGTTTTTGTTGTATATACCTCAGAACTAATGTATATTGTTAGATAAACATTAGAAATACTGTATGTTTTTGGTAGCTGCATCCTCTAAAATATAAGAAGTCCCTGCTATTACTCTTTTGCCTTGGAATTTGTATTTGTATAATACTGTCTTGCACCTGTTGTCTTCTTCTAAATGTTTTTATATTCCCTTTGAAGTTTTTAATATGAAAATTTCACACAAATACTAAAAAAGAGACCACTGTAATAAACTCTGTGTTCACCCTGCTTCAACATTCATCAACATTATTTTCTTCTTGTTTCATTGATATACTTTTCAGTGGAATATTTTTGATTTTTATTTTTATTACATGTTTGCAGTACATCATTATATTCATCATGGGAAGTTGTTACACATAGGAAGCTACTACACATGTTTTGTTTTGTTTTGTTTTGTTTGTACCAGGAATTGAACTCAGGACCTCATGCTTGCCAGGCAGGCGCTTATGCTGCTGAGCTAAATCCCTGGCCCGGTACACATCTTTTTATTAGTACATGTTTGCAATTTATAATGTTTCCATTCCTTCTGTGGAGTTGGTAAATGTACATAACACATTTTAATTTGTTTTTTCATCCCCTTTCCTTCCTCTCTCCCCTCCCTCCCTCCCCTTCCCCTTTGAGAAAGATCTGTCGCCTACTTCCTATAACCTATCTTTCATTTTGCTCTTTATTTATAATATGGGTTTCTCATATAAGAGAAACCATGTACTATTTAAACTTGTGTGTCTGATAACACATCTTAATTGCTTCTATTCCCTTCCCTTCTCCCTCCATCTCAGTGAAGTTTTTAAAACTTGAGCCAGGTGTGGTAATACACATCTGTAATCCCAGCACTGAGGAGGCTGAGGCAGGAGGATTGCTGTGAGTTCAAAGCCAACCATGTGCTACATAGTGAGTTCAAGGTCAGCCTGCATTACAAAGTGAGATCCTGTCTCAAAACAAAACAAAACAAAACAAAAAAACCCTATCAGTCCATGCATAAATATTTTCATGAGAATATTAAGAGATACATTGTCTCATTTTAACATAATTACCTAACAAATTTAGCAGTAATACTTAAGCATCTGGTACAATGTATGTTCACTGATGGATTTCTACAGATTTGTCCTTAAAGCAGATTTTGGAGGAAGAAAGAGAACCTGGGATAAACAAGAGTCCAACCCTCTAACTGCCCCTCATCCCCACCGGGAAGCAATGAAGGAGATCAAGCCCAGGCACTTGCACATGCTGAGCAAGCACGGTACCACTGAACTACAACCTGAGTCCGAGAGAGGTACATAACTAATCTGAAGATACCCAGCATGCAAACATGGGAGCAAAAGTCCAATTCTCTGAAAAACGCCTTCCCGTTGGACGCTGCGGTGCATGCCTGTAATCCCAGCACTCTGCGATGAAGAGGCAAGGGGATGACAAGTCTGAGCCCAGTCTGAACAATTTAGGGATTTAGTGAGACCCTGACTCAAAACATTAAAAACAAAATCTGGGGTTGTAGCTCAGTGGTAGCTTACCCCTGGGATTTCATCATGAAAAACAAACAAACAAACACCAACCAAAACCCAAGAGCCACCCCCACAACAAAAACTCAAAAAATGAAAATGAAAACACAAAACCCCCACATTCCCAAACTGCTGGAACCGAACATTTTCAGTAGAGCACAGAACCTCCCGCCCCTGTCAGGTAGCACTCCTCCCAGAAACAGTGTCTAAACTGTGTCTTGAAATATTTTGAGGGTTACAAGACAAAAAGATTGTACCTTTACAACCCAGCCTCCCACGCGTAGCCTCAGAAAGGCAGTAAAGCGTAGGACGGCTACAGGTAGGGCTGCCGGGAGTTAGCCGCTTCAGAATTTTCATATAGAAGCCAAGAGAAGGGTCAGAGACTGAGTTTAAGGCTTTCTTTACATAAGAAGGACATTATTAATTACACTTATAAGTAAATAAAAATAGCAAAGTTTTCTCAAGTCTTTTACTCACACTTGGTCATATTAAATATTATTTTGATTGCTGCCTACTGTTTCTTGAGGTAGTTAGGGTGGAAGCTAATGGAAACTAACAGGGATTCAAACCTCTATTCCCTCCCCCAGTCCTTCTGAAGGGGACGCCTTGACTTCTTCGTCTCTCTGGGTGGTGTCTCAGGAGAAGATTGGACCATGTGTGTTACTCCTACTCCTACTCCGGGGGTTTCTTCCATTAAAGATTATACGCCTGTAATCCCAGGACTCGGGAGGACTTCAAGGCCAGCCTCAACTGTATGGCGAGATCCTGTCTCTAAAAGACAAAAAAATAAAAAATAAAAAAATAAAAATAAGGAGCTGGGCGTGATGTCGCACGCCTGTAATTCCAGCCCTCCGGGAGAATAACAGTTTCATAAACTCGAGGGCTGGAGACGCAGCTGAGCGGAAAGAGCTCCTCAATTCAATCCCAGTACCGAAGCGGGCGGGGGTGGGGGTGGGGGAACAGGTTTCGCCGCTCAGCCTGCAGCGTGCTGCACAGTGAATCTGACGTCTTATGTTGCTAGGGCTTTCGACCCGGAGCAGACCCGTCCTGGCCTCTCCTCTCCCTGCGAGGTTTCTCCATTAAGCGGATTGCGCGATCCTGATTTCAAGCCTCATTTCCCAGTGGTTTCTCCCACGACCCTTAGCCCCCCGTGATTTCTTCCAGCGCAAAATTCTCTGCAGTGAGCTGTATCCAGGTCGGCAACCCTCTCTCCTAGGTGTAACTTAGAGTATAACATAAAACTCCAGAGCCCGTGTTCAGTACTGTACATTCCTCTTCCCGTAAGCCACAGAGCTACATTCTACGTGACAGTCCCAACTCACTCTGAAACGGCGAGGGACCGGTTTTACACTGTACGGAACGGATAAACTTTCATGATGGCATCCCACACAAAGAAGCACTACTGAGCGCAGCCATGTTCTCTTCCCGACAGCGCCTCCTCGTGGAAACTGCGTATACTGTACCTACAAAGAGCCGCACCAAAGTAGTCGAGAGCATGCGTAGTACCAACAGTCCCTCCAAGGGAAGGTTTTTAGAAGTCGGACCGGAAGTGGAAGTGGCCCTAGGAGGCATTTTCGTGGCTGCTAAAAGTATTTCCATATTTTAATAGCGAGAAGCCGCAGAGAGGATATTGGTTGGTTGCGATTAGAGATTTGTGGAGTTAGTGATGTATATGTGTGGGCGGGTATAGTTAGTGATGGGTTTTGGGTTCAGTGATTTTGACGGCTCTGTGTTGTCTGTTGAAGGTTGTGATTGAAGAGGGTCTGACCTGTCAGTGACGGGGCCCTCTGAGAAGAGTGATTAGCATTTTGGGGGAAATGGGAATTTGTGATGAGTGACTGAGGGCCTGACGTGTCAGCTGTGGGCATCGGTGGGGTATGTGCTTTCTAACCTGAATTGAGAGTTCAGGTCATTAATTTTCAGCCTTTCATACAAATATTTACAACTTTGGTGTGTAGCACTTTCTTTATTTGAATCAAAGTGGGTTTTTAAAGTTTCTTTTTGACCCATAAGTTACTTAGAAATACATTCTCAGTTTTAAGTATTGTCTGACTAATGCACCATCTGAAAAAAAAAAGTGCCTTATATCCTGTTTCGGTTTTCATAAATGTCACATCTGTTACATAAAAACAGTATCTACTTAATTGTATTGTTATATACATTAAGCATATGTTTTACATGTATATCTCACATCTCCTTACCAATTATTTTAATTAGGGGAAGATAAACTCATGCTGGAAAGGTGTTTGTTTTTTTACTTGTGCTTCTGTCAGTTTCTGCTCTGTATATTTAAAATTGTATAGTACTAGGAATATATGTATTTTTAGTAAAAGATGAATAGAGTTCAAAGGATATTATAGCAAATATACAAATAATCTATAAAAGTATTTATTTTCTCAAATGCTTTCCAGCTCTGTATATTGTTGCTTTTTAAAGTGTTCTTGCAATTCAGAGGGAAAATTATATTTACTCTAATGCATAATTGGCACTTAAATTTTTACTTTCTGTGAATTTTCATATCCTTTGTACAGAATTTTAATAATTGTTAGACTTTTTACCATTACAAATAACCTGTTTCGCACTTAGGAGGCTGAGGCAGGAGACGTGTTTGCAAGTTCAAGACCAGCCTGGGCTACAAAGTGAGCCCAAGGCCAGCCTGAACTGCATAGCAAGACCCTGTCTCAAAAAGACAAAAAAAAAAAAAAAAAAAAAAAAAAAAAAAAAAAAAAAGAAAAACAACCTACTGTCACATAATGAAAAAAAAATGTATATGTATTTCAATTTTTATGGTGTACTTTAACATAATTAGCAAATACATAATCAAAAATATGTTTTTCCTTTTATAACTTCTGCATTTTTTCTCATATGTATTAATATCCCTCTAAACCCCTTATATTATATAAATGTAATACTCCTAAAATATATCTCATTATGGACCTGTATTTAAGTGTTCATCCTGCTTGAACTGAGTAGTGATAGTGATCTAGTTTTTTATTCCATATGGGTGGACAGTTATATTAGCATCATTATGCAATGAATGTTACATACACTCAGATACTACTTTTGACACATAGATCAATACAGTCTGGTATATTGCTTGTTTTAATTACATCATTTTTATAATTTGGTCTACTATCCGATAGTACATGGTGATTTCTAATATTTATTGATTCTTGTGTGCTAGGGAGGTATTGAATACTTAAAAACATCTTACTTAATTTTCATAACTGATAATTTTTTTCATTTTCATTTCTGAGGCAAATTGAAGTAATTTAATATTGTCATAGCTAAAAGGTGGCAAAGCTAAAATTCAAATATGTAGTAATATTCCAGATCCTATGCTTTTTCCTATATTTTACCATCACAAGTGCTTATCACACACAGATTTTGTTAAATTTTATATTCTCCATACCACATCTTCTTCAATGTGGTGCCTGTAGCAACAGTTTTAGCATAATCCAGGCTCTATTTAGAAATGCAAATTCTTGGGCACTACCTACTGAATTGGAAATTGTGGAGGTGATGCTAAGGATTTTTAACTGTTTATCAAGCTTTCTAGATGATCTGTGTGGGTACTTAAGTTTGAGAACCATTGTTCTGTGCTATCCAGCTTAGGCACTTGCACCTTGATACATGGAGGAAGTGTTTTAAGTGGTAAATGTTGAATGATTGACTTTATGGACTTTCTTTTTCCAGGTTTATTGGTATCTCTGTGGAGTTCCTGAACCAGATATTTTTCCAGACTCCAAGTTACCTCCTCCCAACAACTCTGCTTCAGTTCACAGTAGAACATTAAGCTTCAGGCTTTTGAGAGAAGCAGAGTTGAGACCGAGTGTGACCATGCTAACTAATTGGACCTTACTCCAGAAATCCACAGGGCTAGCTCCAGAGAATCATGGCAGCTCATGCGAGGTAAGGAAGTGGCACTCCATGGGTGGGAATTTATCCTGGGAGCAGATATCTCTGATATGTCACCAGAGCCTTGGGGCAGAATCAAAGGAAGCAAATCTTGATCATCTTGTCAAGAATGAGCAACACACAGATAATGTGTCTGTAATGAACCATTAGGAAAGACTGTTGTTTACTGTATTTGGCTGTGAATAAAATTTCTAGTTAGAAATTTTGTGTGGGATTTTGAAAGTATTTCTCTGTTTTGTCTCAAACTGCCTCTCCACAAAACTTTTCTCTTTTCTGCTTTTCAGATGTTAATTCTTCATGTTTTTCTCTACTGTTTTCTATTTCTTTGCTGCTGTCCTTTCTGAGAAACGCTGTCTTCTATTGAGCTTTATTGAGCCTTTCTATTGAGCTTCTCATTACAAGTATTAGAGAAATATAAAAAGCAACACATATGGAAAGTATTATGGTGAAAGAAGTCAGGGAATGATGAAACCTGTTCACCTATATCTGTCCCCTATGTGCCCACATCTCCCAATGTAGATAGCCAGTTTCATGAGTTTTCTTTGATTGCTTAATTCTGTATATAAGTAAAAACAATTATGATTTTTTTCTAGTGATTTTGCAAAAGTGGGTGTATTAGATATACTCTTGTGTGTTGTTTGATAAAATACAAAGCGTAGTATGACAACATTACTGTAGATATTCTTGTATAGAAGAAGTAGTGGCATTTCATTCCAGAATTGAGTCAAATGTAGTGAAAGTCTCAAGTGAATCTCAGTGAATATCCACTTCTGTTGCTGTTGGACAATTTTATGGTTGAATAGCTTAATAATTTTTGCCTAGAAGTTAGGAAGTATAGAATGAGGTTAAAGCTATGATAAAAAAAAGTAGCATTCACTTGTATTGGTCAAAATATGGGGACATGTGTTGGCGTTTGTAGTTCTGACCTTTGTACTAGGACATGATCACAAAGTGGTGTTTGTTTTGTCTGGTATCAGGATAAAGAGTAGGTCTCGTGTGATGTTCATGTTCTATGAGAATACCTTCCAAGCCAACTCCTTAGTACACTGAAGCCTAATTGTAGCAGGCTAACGATAAGGTGTCAGGGGCTACTTTTCTCCTCATTTAAAAATAAAGAAATGTAAAGAAATTGACTCAGAAATAAAGACCAAAAGAAAGCTGTACTTTTAGGAAAAGATCAAAGGGAATTTAAAATGAAGACAACCTAGAAAAGGCTAGTTCATACTTATTAAAAGAATAACACATGAAGAATTATAAAAATCACCAGCATTTATCTAATAATGTGTATGTGAAATATATTAAGTACAGAGTGTACTCTGGAGGCTGAGGCAGGAGGATGGCTGTGAGTTTGAGGCCAACCTGGGTTACATAGTGAGTTCAAGGGCAGTCTGAACTGTATAGCAAGACCCTGTCTCAAAAAAAAAAAATGTAGAGCAGAAATCATTACCATTGGCCATTTTATTTTATTTTATTTTTTTATTTAAGAGAAAAAAGACACATATAAGAAAGACAAAAAGCAAAAGAGACAAACAACAACAGCAAATCCACAACAGTAACATAAGTTTACAAAACAAGATGATAGGAACTTGACAATGGTTGCAATATTGCATATCATTACGTTCAACACGGTTGTTTACATGAACAGATAGAGACATGTAAAATTGATCTAATCATATGAGTATTAACCGATCTTTCTCAATAACTAATACATTCAGCAGTATAATCATTTTAACTCTCTTACATATACATATATACAGATTTATGTCTTTTTCCTTTTCTTCTTCTTTCCTCCTTTTCCCTTTCCCAGTTACTTTTGGTCTTTGAGCAGTTTCTTACCCTTACACAATATTTATTGTAGATTTTGGATCATATATACTGTTTCAATTTCTTACACTAGGGAGACAATATGGTATTTACACATGTGGGTTTGATTTATCTCACTTATGAGTATGGTCTCAAGTTGTGTCCATTTATTTATAAAAGTGTCAATGAAATCTTTCTTGATAGCTGAGTAGTACTCCATCGTATAAAAACACCACATCTTTTTTATTCATTCCTTGATTGATGGGCACTTGGGTTGTTTCCAAGATCTGGCTATTACAAATTTGGTTGCTATAAACATGGGTGCAGAAATATCACTGTGGTATGATGTTTTCAGTTCTGGGAAGATGCCCAGAAGCAGGATAGCTGGGTCAAATGGAATCTCTAATCCTAGCATTTTGAGGAATTGCCACACTGATTTCCACAGTGGTTGCACCAGTCTACACTCCCACCAACAGTGGAGTAGAGTTCCTTTTTCCCCACAGCCCCGCCAGCATTTATTATTGGTTGATTTTTTAATCTTGGTCATTCTTTCTGGAGTGAGATGGAAACTCAGTGTTGTTTTAATTTACATTTCCCGAATGACCATGGATGTTGAACATTTTTTCATATATTTATTTGCCATTTGTATTTCTTCCTCTGAGAAGTGTGCATTCATCTCAGATGCCCATTTTTGGATTGGGTCCTTGAATTATAGGGACCTGATTTTTTTTTAATTCTTTATATGTTTTAGATAGAAATCCTTTGATGGACAATTAGGTAAGATATTTTCCAGTTTGTGGGTTTTCTTTTCACTCTGTTGGAGATTTCCTTTGAAATGCAAAAACTTAGTAAGACGAGATCTCAGTTGTTGATTCTGGGAAGTATTTCCTGTGCAGTTTGATTTTTGTTCATGAACTCTCTGCCTACTCCTGTGTCATCAAGATTTTTACCTACTTTGTCTTACAGCAAGTTTAGTGTCTCTGTTTTAATATTCAGATCTTTAATTCATTTTGACTTTATTTTAGTAGTGCATGGTGATAGACATGGATCTAGTTTTAGTTTACGGCATATGAAAAGCCAGTATTTCCAACACCATTTGTTAAAGAGGCTACCTTTCTTCCAATGCACATGTTTGGCTCCTTTGTCAAAGATGAGGTGGCTAAGTGTGTTTGTAGTTGTGGCTGTATCTTCTAATCTAGTCCATTGATCTTCAGGTCTGTTTTTATTCCAGTACCATGCTGATTTTGTCACAGTAGCTTTGTAATATAGTTTCAAGTCAAGGTTTGTGATGCCTCCTGCCTTACCTTGGTTGCCCAGAATTGCCTTTGCTATTGTAGGCTTCTTCTGATTCCAGATGAATTTCAGGAATGCTTTCTCTAGCTCTGTGAGGTAGGCAAGTGGTATTTTGATTGGGATTGCATTAAATCTGTATAACAATTTTGGGAGAATGGCCATTTTCATGATATTTGTCCTTCCTATCCATGAACAGGGAGTATCTTTCCATTTTCTGAAATCCTTTTCGATTTCCTTTTTCAGAGTAATGTAATTTTTACTGTATAGATCTTTTACTTTCTTTGTTAGATTGACTCTAGTATTTCATTTTTTTGGATGTTATAGTGAAGGGTGTGGTTTCCCTTATTTCTCTCTCAGTGACTTTGTTGTTTGTGTACAGGAATGCTATTGATTTTTGAGTGTTGACCTTGTATCCAGCAACATTACTAAATTTGGTTATTACATCTAGAAGTCTTTCAATGGATTTTTGGTTGTGTTCTATGTAGAGTATCATATCATCTGCAAAGAGTGATAATTTTACTTCTTCCTTTCCTATCCTTATTCCCTTTATTTCTTTCTAATTGCTGTGGCTAGTATTTCCAGAACTATATTGAATAGGAGTGGTGATAATGGACATCCCTGTCTTGTTCCTGATTTTAGGTTGAAAGTTTTCTGTTTTTGTCATTTAGTAAGATGTTGGTTGTTGGTTTATGATATATAGCTTTTATCAGGTTGAGGTAGAGACCATCTATTCTGATTTTCTGTAGGGTTTTTATCATGAATGAGAGTTGGATTTTGTCAAAAGCTTTTTCTGCATCTACTGAGATGCTCATGTGATTCTTGTCCTTGGCCCTGTTGATATGGTGTATTACATTTATTGATTTGCATATGTTGAACCATCCCTGCATTCCTGGGATGACTCCCACTTGATCATGTTGTATAATCTTCCTGATAACTTGCTGTATTCTATTTGCCAGTATTTTACTGAGGATTTTTGCATCTATGTTCATTAAGGAGATTGGCCTGTAATTTTCTTTTTTGGTTGGGTCTTTCTCTGGTTTTGGTATTAGGATAATACTTGCTTCCAGGAATGAGTTAGGGAGACTTGCTTCCCTTTCAATTTCATTGAAGAGTTTGAGGAGTGTTGGCATTAAGTGTTCCCTAAATTTCATATAGAATTCAGCAGTGAACCCATGCAGACCTGGGCTTTTCTTTGTTGGTAAGATTCTAATTACATTTTCGATTTCATTAGCTGAAATTGGGTTATTCAGCAGTTTTACATCTTCTTGATTCAGCTTTGGTAATTCATAGGTTTTTAGGAATCTGTCCATTTCTTTTGTGTTATCAAATCTATGTGAGGAAAGGTTTTCAAAGTAGGTGTTGATGATCTTCTCTATTTCCACAAGGTCTGTAGTGATTTCACCCTTTTCATTTCTTATTGCATGGATCTGAGTACTTACTTTCCTCTTTTTGATAAGGTTGACTAGGGGTTTATCAGTTTTACTTACTCTTTCAAAGAACCAACTCTTCGATTCATTAATTCTTTGTATTTTCTTAGTTTCAATTGCATTAATTTCTATTCTGATCTTGATAATTTCCTCCCTTCTTTGGGCTTTGGACTTGACTTGCTCTTTTTTTCTAGAGGTTTGAGGTGCAGCATTAGGTTGTTTATGTGTGTTCTTTCCATTTTTCTGATGTGGGAGTTGAGTGCTGTAAATTTCCCTCTGAGGACTGCTTTCATTGTGTCCCACAGGTTCTGGTAATTGGTATTTGCATTTTCATTCAATTGTAGATATTGTTTAATTTCTTCTTTAATTTCTTCTGTGACCCATTGATTGTTTAGGAGAGTATTATTTAATTTCCATGTGTTTATGGGGTTCTTGTGGGGTTTTTGTCATTCATTTCCAATTTTATTGTGCTATAGTCAGAAAATATGCATGAAATTATTTCAGTTTCTTTGCATTTACTTAAGCATGTTCTGTGGACCAGTATATGATCTATTTTAGAGAATGACCCATGTTCA
>RJWM01049721.1:0-11017 GCA_004363535.1 Dasyprocta punctata
ATATTCATATCCACTTCTAGGTATGCACTGCAGTATTTTATGATTTTTAATATGTGTTTGTAAATGTGATGGATACATCATTCTGTCCTTGTTAATTGCTTTTTCTAACTTTGGTTTTATGCTAAGATATATGAGCCTGATAAAATTAACTGAGGAGTTCTCTGCTGATTTGAATTCTTTCAAAGGTGCACTTTAGAAAAAATATGTTGTTTTACATTTTCATTAAGAACTTTTTTGTAAATATGTATAGCCTGCATAGTTGTATCTTTGACATGTAAATTAGCTGTGAAATTTTCTAACAAAGCCTAAAGCAGTTCTATTCTACTTCTGAATAAGATAATCACATGAGTCTTCTCCCTATTACTGTACTCTGTTCAGTTTATCTTCTTGTTTTTGACTAGGACTTCTTTCTGTAAAAAGAAATTATTTCCACTGTTACTTTTACATCTAATTAAAATCCACATCCTTTGCCAATTACTTTGTTCACAATTCCTTGCATCCCAATCTTCTGTCTGGCTTTAAGTTTCTTCTGCTGAAATATACACTGCAGTAGTTCTTTCCATGGAAACTTATGGGCACTCAACTCCCTTATTACTAGGGTGACTGAAACGTCTCTGTGTTTCTTGCATGTAGTTTTTTTGTTAGATATTTGTAGTTCATTTTTTAGTGTCTTTGTTGTTGCCTTCACTTGTGAATGTGGTAATGCAGGGTTTGCAACTCCAATAGCTCTTTATCCTCAGCACATTCCAGCCATATCTCATTATCTTCTAGAAGCTCTACCGCTCCTGAGATGAGAGGTGTGTAGGGGTCTAACTCCTCCTGTGTAGTTTTGTCATTCAGCTTTTGAGACAGTCTCTTCACCTTTTTTTTTTTAAATCAAATTTCACCAAGAAGGAACTGAATATAATTTGATTGTATCTATCGTTCCAGCAATTAATGTACACATTTAGCATAAGAAGAAACAGACCAAAGATTTTCTTAATTCTAGAAATTTTTCTCTTCCTATATTTCTTCTCCCCCATTGACCATCCTATTTTTTAGGAGCTACTGTTTCATATGTTGGAAACGCCATGGCTTTTGTGTGGTCCATGCCTGTGTTTATTTGTTTGCTTTTTACTAATATTCATTTGACTATGTCCTGCCCAGAATTTATTCAGATATTGATATTTTTAATTTAAATTAATAATTTTTAAAATTTCCAATTCAAACTATCTTCTCGTTTCCCAGGCTTTTTCTTCAGTAAACTCCTTTCACAACATATGTTAGTTTGTTTGTTGCCTTTGGTGATTCTTTTGCCTCTTGGATTTGCCATTATGATTTAAATTCCTTTCATTTTGATTTTGATTTTGATTTTGATTTTGATCTTCTTCCTTCCCTCTTGTTTTGTGGATTGCCCCTCCCTAACTTTCTGTCCCAGGTCCTCTTTTGCTTGGGAACCTGGATGATGTCTGATGAACTCTCAATTCCAAATTTTACAGATTAGCCTCAATTCCCTTTTACTTTGTAAAATGAAATGTTCACAGGTTTCAGGATCAGAACATGGCATCTCTAGTATCACCATTCTGCAACCACAGGTACTGGATAATTTCACAGTAAGATATCAGAAAGTCAAGTTGGAATGTACTATATCACTATCCAGTTGACCTTAAATTCACACTCAAGTGAAACCCAGAGGTTCTGCTCAGAATGCTATGTCACACGGGGAGACGACCACCTCCACAGGAATCAGACTGGTCTTCAGTCGCTTTTGTCCAGCAGAGCCCACCACCTGACTTCATCATGGCTGGCAGTGGAGGCATGAGGTGATCTTCTTGTTTTCCCTCATTAGTGTTCCCTACCTTCTTCTGCCCCTGTTCTGACCATCCCAAAGCACCCCTGAGCCAAGCATTCTACACAGCAATGCCCTAAACACATACCAGTGGCATTTGCCCTGTGAGTATTGTATTTTCGTAATTTGTCTCATCATTTGTCCCTTCTAATAGATTTCTCCATGAATGTAAGAATGTGTGGAGTCTGAATCTTGGACTTTTTCCTAATGAAATTGTCCTTGGCCATCTGGTTAATGACACTGGATAGAAAATTGCTCCAAAGTTAGGGTTTTGCCACTGTATTTTCCCTGGTCTTTCAGACAATTCTGTTGGGACTTAGAATGTGATGGAGGGAGGTTGACACAGAGCAGATGTCATTTTTTCATCCACCATTACATAAAATTGAAAGCTTAGAGAGCACCATGAGGAAGTTTTAAAAATTTTTATGAATTATTCCCACAAGTAGTCATAAGCATTTTTCACTGTCATCATTTCAGACTCAGTGAAGCAGTGAGTGGTTGACAGTCACCTGGTTTTATGATTAAAAGGCAAGTTCTGTTACCAGGTCACACAGGCCTGGGTAGAAAATGAACTGTGTCCTCAGGGCTAAATCAATCCAGTCAGGAAGTAGGAGAGTGAAATTCAAGAGCAAGCTGTGCTCCAGGAAGAATCATTTCCCCACCATAGCTGGGAACCACATCCCACAAACCAAAAAGCAGGTACAGCATGTGTAAGAGCTGTGCATGGACAGGACAGTAAGGGCTGGCATTTTCACCTCTTGCTGGGGACTTAGGCACCATGAATTTCACTCCTCAGCTCATCTGGTGTCTGACTATCTGCCCCACTCTGCAGATGACAACTCCTCAGCAGTGGAACTTGTAGCTCTTCCAAACCACTGACCTACCTCAGGTTTGATCTGCTGTCCACACTCAGCTGAACTTGAGAAGGTCCTTCATTACCTGGACTCCCCCTCTCCTTCAGCAAAATGTACCACCATGTGACTTACCTGAGCGGGAGGGAGACTGTAAGTATCACATGAACCGAGGTCTGCAGTGTGCTGAGGACAGAAAGTACACAATCATCAAAATAATGCTCCTGTTTTTATTCTATTTTGGTTTGTCTAATTTTATTATATTCGATGGCACAGACACCTATTTCAAAGATAACAAAATACATTATGGTAGCCATTATTGATATCTGACCACCTTGTTTTGAAGCCCTGTATTGTTTTCATTGTTTTGTTTTGAGTGATTTTATTCTATTTTGATTTGTTTGATTGTACTATGACTGATGATATAGGCAACTGCTTAGAAGATAACAAGAGGCATTATGGTAACCAGTGTTGTTTTACTATTGTTTTGAAGTCCTGTATTGCTTCCATTGTTTTGTTTTTTTGGTTTTATTCTGTACTATTTTGTTTGATTGTATTATGCCTAATGGTATGGGCAGTTATTTTGAAGATAACAAGAGATATTATAAGGGGAAAGGAGGAAAGAAGAAAGGGAAAAGGAAAAAGACATAAATTTGTATATATGTATATATAAGATAGTTAAAATGACTATACTACTAAATGCATTAGTTATTGAAAAAGAATAGTTAATACTCATGTGATTAGATCAATTTTACATGCTTATATCTGCTAATCTAAACAACCCTTTTGAAGATAACAATATACAGTATTACAACCATTGTCAAATTCCTATCATCTAGCTTTGTAAGCCTATAATGTTATTGTATTGGATTTGTGGTGTTTGTCTCTTTTGCTTTTGGTTTTTCTTTTCTGTGTCTTTTTTCTCTTAAATAAAAAATAATAATAATGCTCCTGTGTCCTCTGCAGACTCTGAGATCCTTCAGCCTCAGTAGCTCCCAGAGCAATTGTCAGAAAGGCCCTACACAGAGGGTGAAGCCAGGTCACCCAGACACCTTCCTTCAACTGAAAGCAGAGTTTGGGAACTCGAGCCAGCCTTCTAAATATGTATGTCTATGCTAGGAAGCCACTTAGTCTGTGCACACTTTCACTGTGGTTGGAACATTTAAGCATTGACTGCAGACATAACCCTTCCGAAATTCAAACACTTTACGCAGGGAACCATTGAAGTTGGAGATTGATCACATGTGTGGGGCTAAAGCAGAGAACCCAAAACAAACCAGGTAAACAAGCTGTTCCAGCACTAAGAAGGCAAGGGGCCCAGGCCAGCCAAGCAAACAAGCTGCTAGGCAGCAGGGTTGAAATTGATATTCTTCTTTGGAGTATATAAATAAATGTGCTACATTGGTTGAGTAGTTTCTTCTCTCCCATCAGGAGAGTAAGCTCTCCACCTGATCCCAGCTTTTGCCTCTTGTTTATTTTCTCATCTTCTCATGGTCTTTCACCCCTCAAGAACCACATGGGTCACAGCAATTTCAGTTCTTCTTTTATCCCCTAGAACCAGGAACCACAAAACAATCACAGAACAAATATTAATTAAGTCACTGAGGTACACTCCAAACTTAGAGTTGTCCAAATGTCCCACTAATATCCTTGATTTTTTTTAACCTAGATGACTTAAGGAATAATTCTGCATTGCATTTAATCATCATGTCTCTTTCACTTCCTTTAGGGTACAATGGGTCTTCACTTGAACTGTTATCTATTATATGACCATCCTAAGGATTCAGACCAATCCTTGTTTTGAAGTCATTTGTTTCACAAATGCCTAATTATTTCCTTATGTCAGGAGAAGTGCACCATAAGAGCTCTGTCCTACCCAGGGCAACACATGAGGCAAGTTCCCCAACACTGGGGCAGAGGTACCTAACTCTGATAGCTGCTACCAGCATGTCTTCCAGACTTCTCTGTCCTGAAGGAATCTTTCCTGAGAAGCCTGTGATGATATTTTGATACATGTGATCAAGCATGTATGTGCATATGCCATTTTTGCATGACGGAAAACATATTATACGCTTTTTATTTAATATTTTTATCTTAATATTTTTAATATTGGAGATCTCCTCAGTACTTGTTGGTACTTGTCAAATGCCTATTTGTGAATAGACATTCTTTTTAATACCTGCTTAGAATTTTCACTATGTAGCCAGCCACATTTTATTCCTTCTCCCCTTTCTGATCTCCCAGAATAAGCTAGGATCTCCACTGTATTAGTTACTTTTCTCATTGCTGGGACAAAATACCTAACACCCAAAGATAAAGGAGCAAAGGTTTATTTAATTCACAGTTCGTACAGGTTTCAGTTGGTAGTTGACTAGCTCCAAAGTAGTGTGGCATCCCAGATGGGCATCATAGAGGAGAAACCATTCCTGGCAGGCAGAAGTCAGCAAGTCAAGCAGCCAAACTACAAGTGACAATAGGAGCTTGTTTCTGTTCCTTTTATAATCTGTCTAGGTTACCCAGCTTAGGGTGGGCACCAAACCAATCAGTGAACTAATTTAGTAATTGCATACCCTTAATCCCAGCATCACACATTCTAGATACAACATTACTGAAAAAGCCTCACCTAAGACCATGGGGCTTTGGGAGGGCATCTAGACACAAGCCATAACACCCACCCTCCTCCCTGAAGCAGAAGTGGAGCAAGGCAGAGTCAAGCCTATTCACCTTCCCCTCTGTCTGCAAGAGCCAGGGAATGCCACCATGATCCCTCCTGTCCTTGATCTGGCTCTTGAATCTTAGCCCACCCTGTGACCTGCTCCTACCAACAGAGTACTGTTGAAGCAGAGCTTGGCAGCTTTTTAGCCAAGGTCTCAGATGCTTTGAATCATCTGCTTGCCTCCTTTGAACCATGGTTCTAGGATAAAAGGCCATGTAGCCAACGTCTAGCACCAGCTGCCACATGAGAACAGGCCCTATCAAACCTCCAAAAGGATGCAGTCGCCAGCTGACTTGAGACCTGCTCAAATTGCTGACCTCAGCCTTTCAAGGAAGAAAAATGACTGTTTTTTTAATTGATGATAGATGATGATTTAGGGCTGACCATAAACCCAGGGACACAAAATGGACATTTTCAACTTATTACACATACAACCCTTAGATCAGGAGCACAGCATTTGATTCTTTAAGAGGACAAATACATATTCAGGAAGTAGTTTGTTCTATTCCCATTTTTGTAGGAAACAGTAGGCCTGTGGTGGATTCAGACAGTGCAGGAGAGGGAAACAGTGGGAAATGATGAAGCCCTTCATATATGGTGGTTCCAATGCAAGCATAGTCTCTTGCAGTTTCTCCCAAGCCTAGCAGAAATATGTAGTCCACCCATGTAGTTCACCATGCTTTGAAATTAAAGCCTTAATATGCCAATTTTTTGGGTGTTGCCTGCCTTGAAAGCCAGGCAAAACAGCAATAGAGCTTAAAACAGCCCATACTCAATTTCTAAGGAAGTTTGATCACACAGACTGCAGTTCATGACTATTATATGGTGCCCTTTTGAGCTTTTGCTCTGTGAACTGATGCCAGAGTTTGGCCTTACTGCCCAGAGCAAAGTTGTGGAGATCAATAGACAGAGGGAAAGGTCTGAGCAGCCACAAAAAAGGCTGAGTTAACCTAGGAAAGCCAATCCACCCTCAGGTGCAAGGTGTGAAATGAAGAGCAGGATGTGGAAGGTGAAGCAGGAACTGGAAATCTAATAAGAGTAGTCATGGAACCTGCAGAGGCAGTCTCTGGAGGGAACTTATAACAGCCATGTCTCTCTCCCTAGAATGAGTGGATACAGGACATGAAAAGGAATGGGTGAGGCCATTATGAGCATGCAAAATCAAGGCAGATAATATCTGAGAAACCAAAGAGTGCTAAAAAGATCACCAAAAGATCTTAGAAGTGGAAACTAATAGAAGACAAAAAAATACCAGGACCATATGGAAGACAGGAACCAGGCATAACACATACAAGAACACATAGCTGTGTACCCTGCCACCAGCCAGGTATGTGTCATGGTTGGGGGCTTTCAGCTGCACTCCCAAGGCCTGGCTGTGAACCTTGGTCTTAAGGTTTCATCAGACCTCAAAATGTCATCCAGGCTGGATGGCACATCTCTCAGAAGCCACATCTGTACTTTGTAAGCACTTCATGCAGAATGGAGAGAGCAAGTCGCTATATATAGCAGTGTGGATGCAGAATCAAATGGCTCTGTATCATAGTCCAAGAAGTATGCAAATGAGAGCTACAAAGGCATCTTTAAGCTTTGATTTCCAAAGGCATTTGGCAAATGGCTCATAATTTTACACAGCTGCTGTAATAATATGGTTAGCTGACTTGCACTGGAAACTAGTAGGAAATATCTCAGAGACAGTGCTTCCCTCCCATTTCTAAACACAATGCATGCATGGCTTGAAGCCAGTCCATGACATAACTGATGATTAGAGTGTGACACTCTCCCATTATCACAGGAGTCTCAGTCCATGTGATCAGATTGGCTTGGACCAAATATTACTGGAAAATATATCTGGAATTTGGCTTGTAAGGTAAAGAATGCAAGCAAACTCTTAAGACAGTTCGTCACTATTCATATGGCTCAAAATCACAGTTAATAATTGTAGATAAGTGAAGTGCCAAATTGAAAGTTATTGCTGGAAAAATGCCTAATATGCAGCATATTATATCAAAGTACCTTGTGCCTTCCACATTCATGCTGCCAACTTTAGAAATAAAACAACTGCACTCTTCCTAAAAGTATGATGCTTGGAAAAGGCAAATGAGCACTTCTCACAGCAACTCCACACCCTCCCATCCATTAAGCTGGGTTGGTGCTCGGTGCCTTCTTCCCCATGGCAGTTACAGGGTTGTTCATTGCACATGATGACAGACCAGGAATTAAAAGAATATTTCTTTACTCCGTGGCAAATGGTTGCTTTTAGAAACTCTTTGTACCTTCATTTGTTATCAGGAGTTTCCTTGTAATCATGTACATCTTCATCTGGGTAATCTGTCCATCCTAAGGAAACACAGGACTATGTCCTGCCCTTTCCCAAAGATTCAGGACACACCAGGAAATGCAGTTATGCATTTATAATGTGTGGACACAGGAGCACATGCCCAGGAGCACAAGCTAAGAAAGAAATGAGGATCCCTGGTGTCCTCCTCTCCCTGGGGTCAGAGTACATGTCTCCCAGCTGTGAGGGTCAAGTCTCCCCAGGGTCCTAGCACTTCTCATTCCACAAATAAACAGCTCCCTAGAAGCAGCCTCTCCAGTCCCCTGCCCAGCCCTGGAGTCACCATTGTTGTGACAAATGCTGCAGCCTGAAAGCTGAGTGCGTTTTACCACTCTCCGTACTTACTAAGCAACAGCTCAGGTGAATTCAGAGAAATGATAGCAATGGGGACTGCTGTTAGCCTGTATTACAGGTCAGAAAATTGAAATGACATAGAAACTTGTGCAACTAGCGTGTTCTGGCACTGGAACCCACATCCTGAGCCCTCGGAGCCCGTGTTGCTGCCTTATCAGGTGCTATGGTGTATTAGTCAGGTTTCTTGTTGCTGAGATCCTGTACCAAACAACCACAACTTGAAGGAGGAGAGGCTTTATTTTCTCACAGTTTCACAGGTTTTCAGTCCAAGATCAGCCAACTCCCAGGCAGGAACATCATAGTGGGAGGGTTTGATGGAATAAAGCTTCTTAGCTCATGGTTACCAGATAGTATGGCAGGAGAATAGTATGAGAGAGGAGGGGCAGGGGCAAGGAAACAGACATAAATGCCAAGGCCACACCTCCATGAACCACCCAGACACACCTTTCAAATATGTGCCACCAAGCCATGGGGCCTATCCCAAAGACAATCAAGTTGAAACTCCACCTTAACCACTACACAGAGTGAGCAAGTCCACATGATTCAGAGTCATTCACAATTGTGAGAAATAACAGGGAAATGCCTCATTATTTATCTCAGCTCCACGCAATGGTGGCATCCTGCAGAATTATGAATATTATTATAACCATGATATTGACATTGATAAAACCAACAAAATGTTTTAACCCTTGTTTGTATTTGTGTTTGTGACTGTGGGGGGATGTACATGTGTATGTGTGCATGTGTGCTTTAAGATCTAGTCTTATCACCTCACAGGATCATAGAGTATAAGTTCCCACATCCCAAAATTCCCTCGCACTGACCTCTCATCAACACACCCACCTCCTACACCCCTTTCTCTTCCTCCCCTTTCTCTACTTCAACCGTCCCATAAAATAGTCACCACTAATCTTGGTGCCAAATTGTCCTATCTGAAAGTCTTTCATCTTAAATGTTATAAGGAAATGGAATGATGTATAACAAACTCTTGAAATTGACTTTTTTCACTCAGTATAATCCTCTGGGGTTTCATCCAGCTCATTATGTGTTTCAAAAGTTCATTTCTTCTTATTGGTGTGGAAATATAAGAGTTCATTGTAGGACATCTGGGTTAATTACAGTTTTAACAAATTAATCTTTTATAAACATTTATGTAAGACTTTTTTATTTTAAAATGAAAGACAGAATAAAAAAGAGGATACAGAATTTCAAAATAAAATAATAGGAGATTAACAGTGGTTAATATATTGCAGATTGTTAACCTCAAAGTAGTCGTTCAGATTACAAGATAGAGGCATGAAAAAAGTGATCACACAATCAAATAGTTAAAGCACGAACTGTTCTATTTGATGAACTAACAGAGAAAGGAAAAACTATATATATATTAGTGCTGTTCAGTTTCCATTTATTTGGGATAAATGCTCAAAAGTGTAATGGCTGGGTCTCCTGAAAGTTATACATATAGTACTATAGTTTTGTGAGCTTTTGTAGATTTTTTTTAAGTGTGCTTGCTTGTTTGTTTTTTGAGACAGGGTCTCAGCTATGTAGTTCAGACTGGTCTTAAATTCTCAGTGTTCCTCTTACCTCAACCTCTTGAGTGCTGAATTTACTACAGGTATGTGCCACCACCTCTGGTTTGCAGCTTTAATTTGCACTACTTTCTGGCTGAAAAGAAGGTGAACTCTTTTCCCGTGCTTATTTGCTATCTGCACATCCCCCTTGGCAAAATGCTTCTGCCATCTCTTAATAGAATTATTTGGCTTGTGCTATTGAAAGTTGAGTTTTATATATTCTAGATGCTAGTACCTTTTTGGGCATTCACTTTGCGTATTTTGGACACATACCTTTTGGATGTATAATATGTTCACCCAGTGTGTACCTTGTCTCTCTTCCTTTTTCCACAGATTTTCACAGAAGCAAAACTGTTTAATTTCAATTAAGTTCAATTCATCAGTTTATCCTCTCATGGATTGTGTTCTTGGTGTAAGTCTAGCAATTGCTTAGTGCTAAGCCCTAAAAATTTTTCTGCTGTTTCTTTCCAAAAGCTTTCTTTTATATTTTATCTTTAAATCTATGATCTATGTTGAGTCATTTTCTGTATAAATGTGAGACTTAGTTTAAGGTTGTTTGCCTTGTTTTGCTGGGTTTATTTTGTTTTGTTTTGTTGCCTGTGGATGTCCAATTGTTTCAGTCCCATTTGTGTAAATGGTATCCCCCTTCTATTAACTTGCTTTTGAACCTGTGGGTTTACATGTGGGTTTTCTCTTCTGTTTCATTGACCTGTATGTCTGTTCCTTCACCTTGCACCCTATGATGATTATGATAGACACACAAAGGTCTTTAAATTGATTAGACTGATTTATCCCAACTGATTCTTTTTCAAAATTGTTTTAGCTCTTTGAGGCCCTGAGCCTTCCCATATAGATGTAAGGATAAGCTCCTTTATGTCTACAAAATGTCCTTCTTGGATTTCTATAGGAACTGCATTAAAACTCTATATCAATTTAAGCAGAACTGGCTTCTTTCAATTCATGGGCACAGCATGTTTCTTCACTTACTTGTTCACTTAGATTTCTTTGTTTTGTATAATACATTGTTATTAACTGTACTTACTTTGTTACACAACGGAGCTCTTGAACTTATTCCTCTTACCTACCTGAAATTTTGCACCCTTTTTAATCTCAATCCTCCACCCTGATCCTTTGCTAAATCTCTTCTTTTGTGAATTGGACTTTTTAAAATTTTGCATGTAAGTGGTGTGTGGTACTTGCCTTTTGGTACCTGGCTTATTTCACTTAGCATAATGTCCTCGGTGTGTATTCATTTTGCTACAAATGCCTGGATTTCATTCTTTTTGTAGCCAAATAGTATGACACTGTTTATACATATATGCTTTTAAGCCATTCATTGATTGATGAACACTCAGTTCAATT